>SRHC01000659.1:0-15084 GCA_004794325.1 Pomacea maculata
AGAACGGGTAGATGCTGTCCTCAGGGTTTCAATTTAAGGAGGTTTAACTGTAGTTTCTTGGACGCCATCTTGACTATTAGTACAGAGCTGAACTTAAAGGGACTTAAGTCTTTACTGAAGCCGCCAGAGTTTTATACCCATATATACAATTTATATACCTATATTATACCTATATTATATACCTATATTACATACCTATATTATAGTTCTGGAATATAAGAGAAGATGCAAGGTGATGAGGCCATTGTTACAGATGACCGGTAATGTCCCTTCACCGAGCTGTTTTGAGGGAGACACACTATTTTTGTTTATTTTTGTTTGTTTTTGTTTTTGTCTCGATCTATGTTGACTTTGGTGTCTCTGGCCATCTTGTCTTTTTTTGTTACATCCTCTATCTTTGTTATCGATGTTCTATGTCTACTCCAGGTCGTTTCTACCGGCAGACCCCTTCTGTCAGTCTCTGCAGCCTCGTGTTCATCCAGGCCATCTTGTCTCCAGTTTTTCGCTCAATATCATTCCTTGCCTCCATTTCTTTGTAATTAGAATTTTCAATTAGCTTCTGATTTACAGGCTGAGCATTTTTTTTTTTCATTTAGTAATATTTCTTCGGTTCCAGAGTAGACGATAATTATTGTTATTGTTTTTTTGTAAAACGTTTTGAGCCTGTGTTGATGGTGGCTATATGACCCATAGAAATAATAATAATAATAATAATAATAAACATTATAATATTTACTTATTTTTATTATTATTACAGGGACAATGAATGGGTCTAGAGCGAGAGTGTTAGATAAAGTTTAATAAAGAATAATAAAGTTGATTTGTATGCCATCATCATAGCCAGGCTCAAAGTGCTTTACATAAACAAGTTTCAGTATCACAATAATCCAGTGGGTAGTCTGGCAGTTGTAACCACGGTTTGGGTTGATATCTGTAACAGCAGGTGACTAAAGTAAGCTCAGTCGATAGGACCCCCCAACAACAACAAATCAATGGTGAAGCTGCAGGAAGCATGTGTGTCACCGTGAACAATGTGAACACCGTGAACACCGTGAACAATGTCTCTTGATCTCCATCCTGTCCTGGCCTGACCTCGTGGGGGTCAACTTCCCAGCAACATGGCTTCACAGTTAACCAGGGTGTAGGCCAGCTTTAGACGAAAAGATTTTGGTTTCTCCTGCATTTGTTGTGGACCTCACGACAGTTGCTAGTGTCTGTGATGGGCATGGTGTGACTAGTTGCCATCAACAGGTCCAGGGCTGTGGTCCAACACCACTGAACTCACTGTGAACGCTGTGTGAGGTCGCTTAATTAAAGACGACTGTGTCTGTTATGTGAGGAGAAGACATCAGGATGCGACCTTAGACCCCATGCTGTGGTACACTACATGTACAGAGAGAGTGTCATTGACGTAGGGACAGAGTGGTTCACCGTGTCTAATCATAGTCTAGCGTAAGACAGAGTCCAAGGATTTTTACCCCGTTTTTGCTTTATCTTATGATTCGGGTATCTTCTGCAGAACAGTTGCTGGATGGGGAGATCCCAGAAGGATCGAGGGAATTACAGGGCTAGAGGCACCAACAGATCGTCCTCCACACGTCATGCCACTCCCAGTCAACTGCCCCTAACGGTCACAGACTAGGTCACTAGGGCAAACTCCTGCTTCCACCTCACAATATGGACCGAACATATGAGACTGGCCTCACACGACCACAGTACAGCACAAGCCACACTTTACACAGACATACACACGTCACACCGACATACCCCAAGTACCCCTACACAGTGCGCACTCACCTCAAAGTCTGTTTCTATAGCAACCGTCACACTGAAACACAGTGAACGGAACTTACTGGAAATGTCCAGCGTAGGACCAAGCTGATCCAGACTAACATCAGACAAACCCACTGCCTCATTAGTTTCTGATGCCGAGCAGTCATCAACTTCCTGTAACGATGACCTCCAGGGGTCACTGCAGTCGCCTGACCGTGACATGTGACTGAGTTGTAACATTTGACCTTTACACTGTTACTCGGGTTACATGTTCCTGCTGATGTTTTCATCGCCGTCTATTTGGGTTCACGTACAGACTCCACGATTTGCCAATAACACCCTGAGTCAGCCCTTGATTAATGGAGTTACCTATATTTATACACCTACAATCTCATGTTCCCTTGTGAGATTCTTTCTTATTGCTTTTCTACTTTATGGAAGAAACGAAAGCAAGAAAAGAGAATGAAGAACGAAGAATGTTTATGTCTATTTTTAGTACTGTTTGTTTTACCAAGCTTGTCAACAAAAGTTACCAAAGATGGCAGAGTGTGAGCTATTGTTGACATCCCCTACATCCGGGGACGACTGTCACTGGGTGCAGTGTCCGGACATCCTGAAGGGTACTAGTGCTGACCATGCTCAGACCTACTTACTAACCAAGGTAGACCTACAGGCATGTTAGTGTCTGTGTGACTGTCTGTCAGATGGAGGCGCCAAGATATTGGCTATCAATGAATGATGGGAGGAAAACGGTCAAGAGGTCAGATGTCCGTAGGACTGACAGTTTCGTGAGCAACAGCAAAGAGGCCAGAAGACAGAGCACGTGGCTGATTCAGGACCCAGAGATGAAGATAAGACGAGATGACCTACAAGCTCGTGACGAGAATCTCGCGGTATCTTGCCAACAGGTGAGCCAGCGTGGGTCTGCTACATTTGGCGGTCAATTAAGGCAGGTGAGAATCTCCTGGGGTGGGGTGGCAAGGATGATGTACCCGATGTGGAAGCAATGGCGAATGAGTAATGATGGGTAGGGGTAGGTGGGTGAAGAGGGGGTGGGTTTTTCTGGAAGGAAAGTGAAGCATGCAAAAATGAACTCGGCAAATGTTATCTGCGCAATCAGGTAAACAAATCTTACGTGATATGAGACTCACCTCCGTCCGCGTAGCTCTCGCAGCCGTAGCCATCTTGCAGCCCCGTAGTCCACGTGCCCTCGTAGCGTGCACCGGAAGTGGTGGACTGGCGCACTCCATAGCGTCCCTTGAAGCCCTGTGTCCACTCTCCGCGGTACAACCAGCGTCCCTTGGTCTCCACGCCCAGCCCGTGACGCTTGCCCTGGAACCACTGGCCCTTGTAGGCGTTACCTGACGGCCAGGTGTACACTCCAGACACTTCAAAGCCGTACTGCCAGGCGCCGGCGTACTCGCCTTGCCCTTTGGGGCCAGTGCACACACCGTGGCCATGGGCCTTTCCGTCCTCCCACCCTCCACAGTATGTTCCGCCATCGTCGAAATCGAAACGCCCTCCGCCCGTCGTCATGACAACCGCTCACGCGCTACGAGGCTCTTCTCCAGCATTTCCCAGCTCACCGTGCAGGAGATGAACGGCCTTGGCCTTGGCCCCCGCGTGCCCCTTGTCCTCGTGATGGCGCGCGTGTCCTGTCCACCAAGCAACCTGACGACGCCAAGCCTTGTGGCCGCGTAACGTCTTCCACTTCCGGTCTGGAGGCGGCGACGGCGACGACGACCACGATCACGACGCGTCTTACTCACGGCGCCCTTTGAGTCACGTGCTGTCGTGACGTCATGTCGGTACGGCAATTGAAAAAAAAAAATGAACAGAAAAACTTTCCAACAGCAGACAAGTCTACAAGAAAGTCGTGCACCAAGCTGGATCTGACAGCAACGGATCGGGAGATTATTAGTAAATTTTTTCTAGCTGCTCTCGGTGAAAATTTTTTTCCTCGATCTTCGGCTTGTTTTCTCCTTGACGTCAACAGTCTCCTCCCTCTCGCGGCTGCAGTCTCGCGCTGTGCAAGGTGACCCCTACGCACTCCGAAAGTCTGGAAGCAAATCCCTACCTGTGAGCTACCCGGCTTACTATTCCTTTGGTATCAGGTTCTGGCGACTGAGTGAAGCTGATTGGGGGGGGCACTCAAACCGCCGCCAGACTTTTGCGACTGAAAAGAAATAAAAAGCAGAGGGAGCTAGCAGCGAACCCTATTGACAGACTGCTAAAAAAGGAATTCAATGTTTTACTATAAAAGAGAAGTGAGAGAGGAAAAAAAAAAAGATGTGAACAATACCTCACTCGTTCAGCTGTGGGCAAACATACATGCTCCTCCCTTGTTGATCATGGCCTGAGCGGAAATGGGAGGATGATGCTGCTGGTGTAATGTACGAAGCTTGCTCCGGGTCGGTGCTCAGGTTGTAATTCCGAATCACAGCGAAAGATGAGTGCAGGGTGGCTGAACCTTGCTGGTGGTGACACACAACACGATCCATACAACACCACCGGCGACTAGTATTGCTGGACTGGTCACGTGTCGCCAGACAAAAGTCAGTCGATGATGACACTACCACCACGACGACGACGACGACAGAAGATTGCGGTAAAGACCAGGTGCACAAGGAAGAAAACACGGCTGGGGAGTCTCACCTAGCTACTGACAGTAGCAGAACGATCGACGAGCTGGCTAACACATCGACGACAGTCGTGGAAACACACTACATGGTGCATCCACAAGCAGGCTGGGTTCCTCCTCCAGTGAAGCGGAGACACTTTTGGTGGTTGGGGGGGAGGGGGAGGGTACCGACACACGCACTGGCCACTCGTGTGTGCACGTGAACCCCCTCCCACTGCCAACACGAGGGTTGGGGGATGGATGGCGATTGGAAAAAAAAAAATAAAAGCTTCACACCGTGGGCACTGCTTCGAACGTGACACTCCCGAAGCTAGATGGCCGCCACGCCAATCGTTGCCGCGACCTTGACCCCAGGCCGTGGAAGGGCATCAGCACGACAGAAGACCCCGGCTTCGTCAGACGATGAAGAAGCGACGACACACACACACATCCGCGCCGCGCGCGCGCACACACACATACACACACACATCCAGAATGCCGCCGTCGACGATGTGTTGTTGCGGGGGTTAGGGAGGGCAGGGATGTTGAGAACTCCTTCAACGAACGGGTAGTATGCCAGGCTGCTAGCACGACGACGAAGAAACGAAACACAAGGGCAGCTGAGCCAGCCAGCCAGCCAGCGTACATTTAGTAAGGATTTGCCTAGTCAGTCTCACTGACGCTTGCGGTACACGGCAGCAGCAGCAGCAGCAAGCAGCAGGCGATGCAGCAACACAGACGAGGGTTGATGTACTACGTATGCGATGGAGGGATGCAAGTCACGACTAGCTAAACCGCTCGGGCTGCCACGCACGTGCTGACAGTGTGTGTGTTTTGGTGGGGGTGGGGATGTGCATGCATGCGTGCGTGCGTGCTGGTGTGCGTATTCACAACCCTCCCCCCACCAACCCCACCCTGTGTTCAGGTGACCGCCACCATACCGCTGTGCACACGCAGGTTAGTAACGCAGTCCCCGACACAGCGCCGTCGTCAGCAGGCCAACGCGCGCGCGTGCGAGCGGGAGAGAGAGAGAACACGACAGTAGCAGCAGCTGTTGCAGCAGCAGGCGACTGGGCAGACGGAGCAGGTTGCAGGGAGAGAAGCCAGCAGCTCCGTGCGGGCGTGTTGCAGCAGCAGCAGCAACAGCGACGTGCGGCGCGGTGCTGTACACTGCTGTGCTGGCTGTGCTGTGCTGCCGCCGTGTTCGTCGGCTCTTCTCTCTTGCACGCACGAGCCGGTTTAACCCCCTCGACCAAACACCCCACCCTCATTACTAACTCTCCCCTCCCCCTCCATCGCTCCCTTCATCATGAACGCGCGTGCGCCGGCCTCTCACGGCGACTGATCGAGCTGTATACACAGCAAGATGTGAGTTGGAGTAAGGTAAGAGTAGTGGAAGTACCCGCAGCAGCAGCGGGTAAATTTGCTGTGACCGTACGCAGCACGGCAACAGTTTAGCAGCTTTATTGTCGCTGCTGCTGCTGCTGCTGCTGCTGCTGCACAACCTGTCAGTCCGTGCGTGCGGGCGTTCGAGCGCGCAAGACGGCGGAACTCTTCAGGACATTTCACTCCCCATCCCCCAGTCCAACGGAAATCCACCAGGAAACGAAAATGAAAACATTGGGGAGGGAGAGGGGTGGTGGAGAAAACGAAAGGAAGGTGGGAAGGAGGGTTTTGATGTTTGCCCGCACACACAGCAGATGTAATGCTGCTTCACGGTCCTGAGCGGCTGACGTACAACACCTGTGTGTTCACGAACACAGGTCGAGGATACCTGGCAGACAACCTTTGACCTTAATGTAATGCTGAAAAATACAGGTAGAAAATGTTTGTGGCCATTTTGTCACGTGTTTTAGAAAGGCGCAGGTGGATGTCATCACGTCTGCACTGCGGACATGTTTCTTACTGTACATCACTGCCGACAGCTGGCCGCAACATCACCATGTTGCAGCTGATGGGGGGAAAGGTGAGTTCAACGATGTAACCAGCCCTTCCTGCTCCACCCTTCTGCCTGAAGAAAGCATCATCGTCATCACCAAATCCCGCTGCAGCAAAGATTCGGAGATGCTAACCCCTCCCCCCCAACACACACCTTTTCCTCCCTACAAAACCCCACAGGGCCTCGTGGTATTTACGACGATGTCTCGCAGCTCTGATGAAGTCGCCCTCTGGATGACTGGGTACCTGGCAAAGGTCAGCCCTCTGGTGGCTGCGCGAGGTGTACAACAGGCTCACCCCACATCCGACCACAGACAATTCCGTTCTTCAACTCCAACAGACCGAAAACTTACAACTTATAACAACCATGGAAACAAAGAAGCTGGCCACGGACTGCTGGTCAATGACGGTTGACAAGACCAACTGGATTTTGTAGACCAGGTGAATGTTCAAATGTCCCTAGCTCCGTAGAACCAATGAACGTAACTGGTTCACCGTGTCTAAGGCGCTTCCTGGAGAAGGTGCAATTTTCTCTGATAGTTCACCTGCTAGGTGGGCAGTTGGCCGAAAGTTTTCCACTGACAGGCGCGCGCAGGCCTCGAACGTCTGACCTCGGACTGGAACGCACTTACCCCTAGGTTACGGATAAATGTGTTTAGAAGTAAAAGGAGGACTGTGGGAAACGACCCCTCCATCTAAAGCTTTTGCTGATCAAACCAGAGAAACACCAAAAGGCAAATTTCTGAGTGAATCTTGCGGTCGTATTAAGGAAGTAAAATGAATTGTTTTGTGAAGGAAACCACAGCTGACCTCTCACACTTGACCTCACACAAAGTTCGTGCAGTCTCGTTGTTTCCAACCAGATGCTAGACGAAGAGAGGAGAGCTCACGGGTCACTGTCCACAGCAGTTTCTGAAATGAGAGATTCTAAGAACCTTGGAGAAACTCAGTCACGTGGCTCATAACCAGAGGGTGCAGCTATACATCAGTGTATCGACAGATGCGGTCCACACTGAAAAGGACACATGAGCAAACTAGCGATGACAGACCAATGATGGGCGGGTGGATGAACATAATCGAATGTATACCTCTGTGATTGTATGTATGAATACAATGTGAGGGTGGGAAGGGGTGTACATATATCAGTGTCATTACTGCCGCCACAACCCTCCATGCCATTTCACAACATGTTACAGGCTTCGTGCAACACCCAGTTTCTGCCATAAACTGCAGAATGAATCTGTAAGAGCTAAAAACTCTTTTTTTAATTAAACGAGGCTTTTCGAGGGCCAAGCAAAAGCAGACTACAGTGATCCAGTGATAACAGATCTTTCTCGGAATAGCGACCACCACGCGGCGCTCCTTCATAAACAATCTTCGCAGGCAAAAAGCCTGCATAATATATTCGTTTGTAAACTACCTGACAGCCTTACCTGAGATTATCAAGATGAAGAGAACAGTCGTTCCCCTTTCCTAATACCGAGTTAAGTCATCTAAGGCAACCTGTCTGTGAAGTTCTCATGCCACACACAAGTTCCAGACGATGGTCTTTGTGAGCATCAATCACCCTCATAGAATTCTTGCAATCAATTCTCTTTTTAAAGTTGGTATCAAAGCGATCCCTCTGTCAGTAAACATTCATTAGATAGTGTGACCTCCCAAACACACGAGTCCTTTGTGTCACGGGGAATCTGCTATCATCACCTTGGATACAGAGGGTGTGCCTACAGAACTTTCTAGAATTAGATGCCTCGACTTCTGAAGATGTGAGCAGCAAAGGTGAATGAATACATAAATTTGTATGCATACAGGCGCACCTATAATAAATCTTTCACACGCACACAAACACAGAAACAAACTCTGGCACTGAACGTGAATATTTGTAACATGAAATAACAGAAGACATAATAATGTAAATGTTACAACTCCCTTTTGAAAGGATTTTGCATTATCAGGTATGTGATGCAGTCTGCAAGGTATGCAGTCAACTGATCAGACCAAACAAAAAGAAAACATTGGAACACGTGACTCATTATTTAACTTTTTGACCAGGTGAAGTTTGTCAATAGTTGTTTGCATGAAACAATATATGAGTGTGTGTATTTCTCTTGACATAAAATGTTAAGTATCACACACAAATTATAATAAAATGTTTAAATGTATCGCTGTGGAGGTTTTGTGACTGGCAGCTGTAGAAGACATTAAACAAATATTGGAACAGTTGTTTCTTTCCTGTGGGCTGTTTACTGACCTTTCACCGGAAAGGTCAAACAGCGATCTATGTGATATTGCTCGAGTAAACAAAGACAAAAAAGCGATACATCATCTCTCTCTCTCACACACACACACACGAACTCGCATATACACACGCTAAAAGCTTTATTTAAACAGCTTTCCTGTTAAAATGATTTCCACATAAGAGAGAGAGAGAGAGAGAAAACGTTGCTCTGTCTAAAACTACAGTAAACCAGTGATTGTATATCGTCTGCCAAACTCGTGGAGAGAAGGGCTGGGAATTTACAAAAACGAACATTAATAGAAATAAAATACAGAGAAACAGAGTGAGAGATAATACTAAAAACAACAACAACAACAACAACAACAACAACAAGCAAACAAAGCCGTGAGGGGGTATAACTCTCTTTCTCACAAGGTGGGATTGTAGAACTCTCTAGTGCCAGACTACACAAAGGCTCTGAGCTTTGACTGTCACAGTCCATGTATCAGGCTCAGGGCTCAGGAAGTTTGGTGAGTCAGACAGACATGTGACTTTTCAAACCTTCCATCACACAATGACAGCCACAATCCGGGCATCTGAATACCACCTGGTATTGACATTGCTACAGGTGTTATCATTACACAGCCTAAAATAATAATAATACAGATACAATTGTCACCGATACAAGAGAGCCATGTGATTTTTAAAGAACTTCATCTGACATCCTTTACAAACCCATCCTTCAGACGAGCAAAAGCGATGCAGAAGTCGAGAGAAGTGGTCACTAATACAAAGACGTGGACTAAACTTTCCATGCCAGTCCTGTCTGTTTGACAATCTTGTCAACTGCTGCTTCTCTCCATTTCCCATCGATCAGCGCGGTCTGAACTGTACTGGTATGTTCTAGAAAGCTCGATAAACCGTCTGCCTCTGTACAAATTTCGAGAAAGAAAATTAGAGACAAGAAAAAATTGACTATATCTGGTTCAGGTCAAGACGGCCCCTGGATCCGAGGCCGTGAGATGAAAATGGTTCATCGTGTGTAATGCAGGGTTTATGGAGTCCCCGAAACATTTTCTTTTTTCACCTCCCCTGAAAAAAAAATCGGGTACCCCTTTCACTGCTGGGTGTGCCGTAGATGTTTTCAATTAGTGGCTCACGAGGGTTTTATGCCTCATATCCTCTTTCTTGAAGTCGCAGCCAGTGAGCCAGGTCGCACGTACGCCGCCATCTTAACGAGAGTGCGTCACATGCACGTCAGCAGACGGAGTCTAAAAATAGAAAAATAAACCCCTTCTCAGACGATGACAGTTAGGGTAGTTTAGGGTAGTATGTGTGTGCGCCCGCGTGTATGCGTGTGTGTGATGGTAAGGGAAAGGTGAAGGACACTAAAGGTAAGTACTAGCATCAACACGCAGGCTGTTCTCGGTCACGTGACTGCATGTGTTGCGCCCTCGGTTTGTGCGCACATGATTATCGGTGCTTCGCCTCATTTTCTACAAACTTCTGTCAGCTTCTCTAATGCCGCTTCCTTGGCTTAGCGACAGGTTGCTGTGCTTCAAACTATCATCACTTAACCTTTACCCTCTTTCCTCTCTCTCTCTCTGACAGAGAGCCACCCCGCTCCCACTATTCCTGAACTGTGAGTGTCGGGCCTTGGAAGCTCTTCAGCGTGAAAGTCAGGTTTTGTCGGCTCTTCTCGAAGTTCGGGCATGCGTGTCATGACCGCCTGGCTGTTAATCACTGCTCAGCGGGCGAGTGGCGTTCACTGTTCACCGACTTACCTGGAGATCGATCGCGCGTGCTGAACCATCAAAACATCCTTTGATGAGGGCTAAGGTGCGATGGCATGCCGGGAGCCTGCAGTACCCGACACGGAGGTGTGAATGGTTAGGACAATTTGTGAGGTGTGTATGTGAAGGAGCAGAAAAGAATGAAAAGATCAAAGATGTGGAGATTAAAATGTTTATAATACTCTATTATATATTTGTAGATATGTTTAATATAGATAGTAATGTTGTTTACAGATATTTGGAGGGAAAGAAGCGGCAGAGAATAGAAATGGAGATGAACAGATGTTTGAGAAATGAGAGTAAAGCCGTACCGAGAGACACAGGAATGAGGGTCAGTGATGATGGTGGTGAGCGAGCCAACCGACGAAAACACCGACATCATCCACCTGACGACGCATTTTCAGAGTGTAGCTGTTACTAGGCAACAAACTAACAAATAATCCCAATAAGGTATTTCAAATAAACAATAAAAACAAACTAACAAACTTTCAACAACATAATCATTAAATAAAGATTTGCAATCTTGTAATATGAAAGGATTATTATTAGTAGTATCATCATCATCGTCGTCATCATCATCGTTTGCAGATTTCCATCAGAGTCCATCGAAATAGCAGTTTATAGAAGACGCCATCATCAGCGACATACACGTCTCCTTGATACCTTCCTGCGTGGTTCCGACCATCAGGACCCGGGGACTGCTGGACCGACACCAATGGAGTCCTACGAGGTCGCGATGAACTTCGCAAACGGCAGACACACCATACGCACGCCATCATTCCACTTCCGGTTGCTTAGGAGGAGGGTAAGGCTGATAAACTGTCAATCCTTCTTTCTATCCGCACGGTCGTCGACGGTGACCAAGGTGTGCAAGAAGATTGTGGAAATGATGGTTACCTGTAAGTAATGCTCTATTGCCTTTTGCGCTGAACTCGAAGGACGCCGCCCTCTGAACTGCACCTGGCCAAGGGCATGCGCACTCGATCGCCTCCTACCTGTGCCCCCCAGCCTCCCCCTACGCCTCTCCGGGCAAGCGTTATCACGAATGGATGCAGAATTGTTTTGCTGTGAGTGCAGATCGCTCTCACAATTGTCCTCCCCCACCCAGAATTTCTTCGCGGTCTACTGAACACGCACCCCCTCCCTTTATCACTAGCTCTCGAACTCCCCACCTCCCCTCCACAACCAATGGCAACCGTCCTGCGAGTGTGCACCATGCCACGTGGCTCACTCCGTGCTGATGCTCGTGTCCAGGGCACGTGAGCTCAAGGACAGGAGGGAGTCTTTGGGGGGAGGGATAAAATAGCAGACTACCCTGCCATGACAGGAGTGTGACAGATGTTCAAAACCCTCCGTTCTCCACGCGCAGACCTCACGACCCATTCCCCGGGGTCCGCCTGTTCCCAACGCATGTTCTGTTATCTCCCAATGATAATATTAACAATCATTTCCCACCCTGAAGCCTCCGCTCATCCCTCCTACTCCCACCCGTGAGCAACAGACAGACGTGAAGTGGCCAGTAAGCTAAGTACTGTACAGGTACGTCCGCATTAAAGAACAATGGACGACATGAAATGACAGATATCTGCTGGTACATCGACTGTTAGTAACGGATATTGAGGGAGGAACGTTAACTCCGATGGCGGTCAGGATGTGACGTAATAGATACACGCGCACATTTAAGTTTCAGTTAGCATGCGCCACGAGAGATGATCAAATTTTTAAAAAAAATTCTCAATTCATAACTTACTCTCGCGACCACGCACATTGGAAAGGGCGCGTGCATTATGGCGCCTTGTGTGAAATCTGGGACAAGCTCAGCTACTCGCGGTTCGATTCTCGGGCATGTCACGTCAAGGGTTGATGGTCTAGCAGCGAGCACCGTTCACTCTTGCGTTTTCCCAGAAACCTCGCCACATCTGACAAGCGAATCAGGGGGAAGTGAAGTTGGTGCAAGGGTTGGTGCTGCCACCGCCAGAGAGTAAGTACGTGTACCGGAAGTGAGAGACGGTCCTCGTTGCCTTGGTAACCAGTGCTGCTCTGTTGTGTCTTCCGGTCTTTCGAAATGCTCTTCTTAATCGGGCAAAGCTCCTGGAAGTTCCAATGTACTGGCAATGTGTTGGCAATGGACGAACAAAACGAACGTCTGGACTCTGTTTGTTGGCCAAAGTTCCGAAAGTTTGACCCCAAAACCACTGACTTCCTGTGACCTTCACCCGCAACTTTGACAAACTTGTTGAAAGCCGGGCAAATATTTAATTGAGAAGGACTTTACACGAATTGGTCATGGCCAGCACTGGCCACGTAAACCTGCTTGTGTTACATCTCGAGGTCTTTTTTCTAACGCGATATTAGAGAGATTTCTCGCGACCTGTCCCCATCTCTCACTCTCCATACCTCCACCACACACACACACGATTCCTTACGGAACAAAAGAGTTAAGAAGGGTTACAGTGTGACCCACAGACTTCTATACACTGTGGTGTGACCCATCTAAACATCGGGGATCTAAACATCTAAACCAACTGCCTTTCGCTAACGGGATTCCCATAAGGTCATGTGCTACTATTTCTTCCTGTGTAAAAGTTTTAAGAAACTAATAAACAGTAATTATGGGCGGAGAGATGTGATATAATGTCGATTTAGAGCTGTTAACCACTTTGGAAAAGGCTGTAAAAGAAACGAGAAAGCATACATCTAGATGTAACACGAAAATGTTAAAAAAAAATAACCCCAAAGCCTGCAATTCTTTTCTATCAGCATATAGCAAAGCTCGCCTCGTGTGATGTCAGAGTGTACACGAACGTGCCCCACCCCCCAACCCAACCCACTTTTCCGGTGATGAAGGGAGTAAGTGGAAAACGTTTTTGCTCCATGTTATGACTCCAGAGCATCTCCGCCTCTGATCGTGTGATATGTTATACAGTTCGCTGTCTCTCCCACAACACAGCCGGCAATGATCCCGTCTGTGGTACAAGTGTATTCCTCAGCTCAAAATGGCTCAACTGTACGTCAACAAAGCTTTGTAGCGCTCGTCCAACTCTCGAATCTTGATTGTAGTGCTGCACAGTGTGTAACGATACTCCACTTGATATAACAGTCTGCTGCTGGAGTATGGGTGTGTGTGGCGGAGATGGGGTCATAGAGATCCATCCTGTCCATGCCGCGCTGTCTCAGATCTTGAATATTATCATCGAATGATTTGATTTCCGAACAGGGTACATGAAAAGGTTTGTAGCAGGTTTACAACTCACGAAATTGTTTTCATTCTGATCAGCAATGTGTCTTAGAAGCATCACAAGAAATAATGACTTGGTTACAGGTATGGTCGCTACCCCGCAGTAACCTTTCCTCATAAACTGTAGTCATCAGCAAACCTGTCATTCCTATCCTCCCTCTCTCTGTATGTGTATGTGTGTGTGCTTGTCTGCAAAAGGAGGAGGGCTTTGAGAATTATAGCATAGTTCATATGTAATGTTCACTGTTATGTCGTTTGGTGTGTGCTGTGTGCTCAGGGATCTGTAAGCCCGACGGAATCGCAAGAGGCTGCCAACAGACGTGTTCCAGAATTAGAATGCAGGAGAAGAGTAGACGGGGGAAGACACGAGGTGAAAGGACAGAACAAATGAAACAAAGTTCCCAATAAAAACGAGGGTTCGCCACGCACCCACTCTCCTGGGAGCTCGTAGCACACTTAGCACACATATACTCAATCTCACACACACACGCGCACAGGTATTATATCTTCATCAAATCACTGTGTAGAAGAGGCTGCTCACACCGACGCCGGTAACACACGCACGCGCGCGGAAGTGACGACACAGAAGGCTTACGTGTGTTTGCATACCTGACTGCGTGCTCGACAGACCATAAGACCGACGGAGTGTGTCATGTATGTCTAGGAACTTCCACTGCCGCGGAGTGGGTGAGTAGGATGGAGGAGACCTACCTGCGAAGACAGAATTGATGGTGAGAGAGAAAGAAGAAGAAGAAAAAAAAAATTCGGGCGAATGGCGCGTTCTGTTTCCACAGATTAAGCATTTTCTCCCCCTTCCTCTTCCCTCCCTCTTACCAACCTTTCCTTTCTTCGCCGTTCTGTGTGTTTCGTTCGACGCTTAACTCGATAGTCGCAGCGCGAACAGCGATGAATAAATTATGTGCGCTATGTTATGCCTCGGGGGCCACCATCCATACACGCACTCGCATACGACGACAACACACACATACACGCACACACACACACGGCTACGCGTGCGCACGCGCGTGCTCCCCATATAAGGCCAGGTGCGTGATTGGGCAATCAGCGCGCGCTCTCGCCGCAGCACGTGCAACACGAGCCGTGGCGAAAAGGAGAGGGCTGGGTGGAGGCGGAGAGCAGGCGAAGGTGAAGGGATGTCGGAAGAACAAGGTGCTGTGAAATTCCTTGACTGCAGGTGTAAAGGCTGGTCGCCGAATGGCGGCTCCACGCTGGCTGGCTGGGCGCTCTGCGAGCCTCGCACACACGATGACGAGCGCTGGAGCTGCATACAGGGAGGAAAAGCGCCTTGCTGGCACGGTGTTCGTCCTCACCTTTGCGTCTGGCTCCCTTTCCAGCCATCCCCTACCCTCCCTACCATCCATCGGGAGCCCGAAGCAGCCAGAGCGAACAGTAGCAGGCCATGTTGTAGCCAGGTGATGCCACGCCACTGACCTCCCCTCTGACCTGCCGGCTAGGTGATTCGCATCTAGACTCGGCTGGGCAG
>SRHC01000659.1:16495-89394 GCA_004794325.1 Pomacea maculata
TAACTATTGATATTCATGGGGCGTCTACAAAGCATGCTCATGATGAGGAAGAAAGTTAACAGATGAAAGTAGAACAGGTAATTAATATAAACAGAATTAATGGCTGTTTTAAAAGTAATACATGGAATATTAAAACGATTTTTTTAGCAAAAAGGCAATTTTCATTCCTTAAGCAAAATTAAGTTACAACTGCATCTGTTTTAAGAAAAATTGGCTCATACATAATCTGGTATATCCTATTACTATTTGAATTTATTATTTAATTCATTCTCATTTTTGTTTAAATATTTGAATGCAGCTCATAGATTCTTCAATATGTTTCTAGTATGAATTTTTAAAAAATTATTCTTGTCCCTTACTCATGAACTTTGACAGTTAATCTTCATAATTCATATATTCTCTTTCATTCAGATTTACTATATAAGAAGTGAACAAAAGTTCATTTAAAGTAAAAACTTTCGGTTTAAGTACAGTTTTTAAAATTGAGAAAAACAATTCTTTTTTATTGTATTTTTATAACTCTTTAACAGAATGTACTTCTGTCTCAATCAAGCAACAAGTGAAATCAGAATAACTTTTCAAAAGGATGACTTGCCATGTAAATGAATTAGCTTCTTATTAAAAGCAACATTTCTGTGTATCACAAGGAGCAAAGTTATCTGGCTACAAAATATTAATCAGCAATCAACTTGTTTTGTAACATTTACCAGCATCTTCTCAAACAATAAAATAGTTTCATCTCTTTCCACAAATAAAGTAACCAAGTTCAGGTCTTATAATTTGGATTTTGATGTTAGAGGGTCTGCCGTCTGTGTCAAAAGTGTTGATCTGTCTGTACGACGTGTTCGTACAACCCCTTCCTGTGCAACTGAAATAGCCAGACGGCCATCCCTGGTCCACATACGTCCAGTGTTGTAACCTCTCCCCTCGCCTGAAAAAGATTAATAATAATTAGGATGCTTGTATGGAATCCCAGCATGTTGCTATTGCTCTATATTTAATATCAGCAGGCTAAGAATAAGGAATATAAACGCAAGTTGGTGGAAGGAGGCTCTCCCTCCCCTCCCTCTCTCTCACACACACTCCCTCTCCCCCACAATTTTAACTGTGACCGGTCATTGAGGGGACAGCATGAGATTCAGCAGCAGTACACACACAAACCTCTTAACCATAAGCATGATGACCGCAAGCATTTCTAATCAGCAGCATGCACAAACTATGCTCTTAAATTACCTATAGATATGGCCAGTAGACAGCATACTAATTCTTTACAATGGATGCATAAATCTTACCATGTTAGATAAATGAAAATTAGATAATCACAACATATGGTCTGTCGCAAAGTATATGATGAAGGGAAATAGCCTAAATTATCCCCCTTCCATAACAACTGACAATCATACCGCACACAGGACTTTCCATCTCATACAACAGCCAGTCGTCAGCACGGAATGTAGAGTGGAACCACACAGTGTGGTCAATCGAAGTGATAAACATTTTCTCCTGAGCCTCAGCATGGCTTCCTGCATAGGGAAGTGTTGCTGTGCCCAATAACATGGCATCGGACATGTAGGCTGCACAGCACTGATGCATCTTGTGATCGTCTCCTGCAGTCATAGTCAGGATTGAAGTAGTATTTAATCATTCTGTTCATATAATGATAATGATAAAATAATATTGCATGCTGGAGGTGGTTAAACAAGTTTAATGAAGATGATATGAAAGTTGAAAGTAATCATAACAGATTTTATTCAGGCTTTAAATTGAACAATTACAACAATTAAAGCAATCTGTATATTAGTTCAAACAAGCTCATTTTAGTGTACCAAAGCACATAATTATTATACTTTCTAAAGTCTCACCTAAATGCCCTGCTGCTTTGATCCAAATGCAGCGCCTTGGGGAGGAGGGCCTAGTCACATAGTAATCAGTCTTGTCTGCTAAACGTCGATGAATTGCCATGACATCATCTGGCATACGATGCCTTACCCCATATCGGTACAATCGAGCCTTTTCAGGGCTGCAGTGCAAAGCAAAACAAATACAACGGCATGTATAATACATGAGACACAAAATAATGTAAATTATCATGCATCTACTGACATATCCATGTACATGATCTTCCCACACACAAAGTAAAAATAAAATTTTAACCCAATGGCCTTGATAAGCAGCTTGTCAAGATCCACACATTGTTCTGGGGGAGGTACATCGGGCATCTTGAACTGATGACTGAATGGGTCTTTCTCTTCTCGCTTGAATGATGCCTGCATGGTGAAAATGGCCTGTCCCTCTTGCATTGCTTTGATATTTCGACCAACATAGGTCTGGCCATCACGTGTTCGATCAACTAAATATAGAATGGGTATTTTGTAGTTTCCTGCAACAGACAGCATCATAACTTTAATCTATTTACCGCATCCTACTTCATGAAAAAAAGGGCACATCATCATCCAACATCCTCTACAATATTTACAATAAAATCAGGACAGTAAAATAAGCTGAAAATTCACCAAACAAAATCGTATTTATAAAAACTAATGTGTAAACCTGCCTTGAAGACACAGTGTTGTCCTTATCTACTAACAAATTTTGATTGCAGCAATTTATGCTAAAGGGAGATAAGCATGCTCCTAGCATGAACACGGCTGCAGGTGTACACAACATGTCTGATCATTTTCCTCCAAAACATCACTGGCAAAAAATTTAGAATTATCAACATTTTCTCATTTTTGTGTTACAGATATTAAAGATACAGTAATCGGTGCAAATGTTATACCAGAACAAAGAAAAGAAATAAGTAATAGATAACTGTTAATGTACTGTGCTAAATTTATAAAATGAACTAACACTGATCATACAGGATTGTTTGATAGTTTAATGGTTAAAACATTTGCTTGCCACATCTGCAGAGATAGGCCAAGGGCACAGAACACTCTCTACGACACTTTTTTTGCAAGGCTGGGAATTGGGGGTTTTCTCCACTCCCTCTTCCCTCATAGTGCAAAATCCTCTCTATGTGGAGCCCTTTCCCACCAAAACAATCAACCTAACCAACACTAATCATACAAAAAAGAAATTGTACGAAGTCTCTGTATAACTCACCTTAACACACCTCTTCCGTGAGCATCACTCCTAACAGTATTCCACAGAGTGCTACTCCTTTTTAACTCCAGCTCCCTTTCCATTTATTGCTACTTCCCTACTTGTCTTCCTCTGCTGAATTAATACTTAGTTCTTGTTACCTGATTCCTTTTTGCATTTTCTATATTTGTCTTTTATTAGTCATCAGTACTGTTGTTCATCCTTCCTTTCCTTCGTATGTTTATGTTTCATTCTAGTCTCAAGCAATAAAAGTATGCACCTTATGAGCGTGAGTATGAACTATACAAATCACATATTTTTATAATACTTATTATAACAAAGTAGCATTATTTTTTGTCAGTAGTTGTTTAAAGCTAAAAAATACCTAATCAGACGACTTCAAAATCTTCCAAGACTTCTTTCAATAACTAATAAGCTTTGCTCTAAACTAACCTGGACGCAGAAAATAGCAGTGCAGACTGTGAGCATGGTGGTCAGAAGGCACAGAATAGGACGCAGCTGCCAAAGCTTGCCCCACAACCTGCCCGCCGAACACAGCCCGTCCTCCTTGAGGCTGCCACAGCATCTTACTTCTACTGATTATAATGAACATACTTGAACTAACCCTCAACATTTAGCTTCAGCTCCAGAAATTTTTATGAAAGAATAAGAAAGAGGGGACAGACTCCAAAGCATTAAAATAAAAAAACTCTGAAGAATATGTGTTTCGATGATGATGATGATGATGATGATGATGATGATGATGATGCAGATCTGTTTTCATTGTATGTGGGTTCTGGGAGCTAATATTTTTTCTAGCTAAGTCTGATCAAGTGAATCTGTTGTATGGTTTGAAACCTCAGTCTAAATGAAGAAGAAGATATTAAGTAATAATGTCCATAATAAGTATTTGGCTCAAGTGCGTGTTGCTCAAACACCTTCAATGCTTAATTTAATTTTAAAGTCCTCACATTAAAAAAAGGTGGTTTCCCACTAAGAATAATGTCAAATGCAAGTATTAAAATGTATTAACTATACAAGATAATATAACACTTTATTTATCCCAGAAGGCAATTCAGGGCAGCTCATTATGAAAGCACAAAACACTACTACAACATGTTACCAAAACATATTCATATCCACCAAACAGACTCCTACTTGAATGGTTCAGGCAGCTGCCTTTATACACACACACAGCAACATTCAGTAGTATCACAGTCAAAACAATGAAGGACAGCCTTAATCTGTTGGTCCTGCATGCAGTGTCTGCCTATTACACAGAGACAGGAGAGCATTCTAGACTTTGGAGCCAGTGGAAACAATATGATATGAAACCTCCTTCTCGTGGATGTCACTTACAATATTTTACCAACAAAAATCAAAGACAATCTCTTTGTTCTTACATTAATTTTTTTAATAAACTGTCATCACACCAGGCAAACAAATTAATCCACAGGTATACCATGGGTATCTACTGGCCCGCTAAGTTGAGAGTGCAGTGTCATTTGAGAATTTGACAAGATATTGACCCTCGTGGTTACTGCGGAGTCTGCTGATATACAGAATAAACAGAAGCAGGGATGCAACATAGCCTTGGAATGAGCTGGTGCACAATGTGATGGTGTCAGAAAACTGGTCGTTGACAAATACTCATTGTTGCCAGTTACTTAAAAAATATTAGAAAAATATTACTAACAGGCGCGTGGAATCACTCTCGAACTCTTTCTCCTATCAGGTAAACGTAACCTGAAAATGGGTACGCCTGAACGAAATCAGGACTTTTGCATTAATACTAGTCGTAGGTCTTAAGAACCGATGTTAGGTTACAATGATTGAAATCTCTTAAGATAAATTTAAGAGCGTCGGGACAGATGGAATCGAAATTGTGAGTACATATTCCGTCAGTTTCTTGAAACAAAAACCATTAATAAATCGTATGAAACTATTAATAATAAAGAAACAGGTGTATGGGATCACTCTCGAACACATGCTCCTATCAGGTACACTTAACCTAAAAATGGGTACGCCAGAACGAAATCAGGGCGTTTTACTTTCAACTAAGAAGTCAAACGAGTCTAGTAAATACTTTGACTGATACATCGTGTTTTAAACTCCGCAAAAAACTTCCAGTATGAAAAACTCATTACTGTACCTGTAAAGATCAACATCTATTTTCTCAAGATTCAAGAATGACCGTATAATAACGCTCTCAAAGTTCTCTTTCTTTTCTGTCGTCTGCACATCTGCTTTCTCTGACGCCATCTTTAATTCTGCAGTAAGTCCGGTTACTTCCGGATATGATCGGTATAATGTTTTTCTAATTTTGTTGCTGTTGTTAAATTAAAATAAAAACAGTAAAAAGTTAAATTTTCCTGTAGCATAAATCGGCAGTCAGCTCGGAAATAGCACGATAAAAATGGCATAACGTCGGTGCTGATAGATGCGTTGCTATGGGCGAGCTTGCCCGCCATCTGTATGAGCAGACGTTTTTGTTTTGCCCAACATCGACCATTATAAAAGCTCTTGCCTGTATTTATAAACACAAACCGAGAATGGAACAGTTTTTGTATAAACTGGTGAAATGCGTCTCTCAGATGGATTGTTTTTTAAATGTCGCCCTCGATCCTTTTAATTACCAAGGTTGTGGATCTTTCAAATGCTGGAAAATGCTGCATGTGTATACTTCTCTTTATACAGCGAATGTGTGGAAAGGTTCAAAGAACCGACAGTGCCACCGCTGGATCCACGAACCTGTATTATTGGACTGCTTGTAGAGGATTTTTGACCCATTAATTCATTGTTTAGGCTCGCATTAATGAAAATGTCCACTTTGTTGTTTCAGCCGTGCGACTTTTGAATGGGCTGTGTGAATGAATTAATGAGACACGAATGTATAGAAGCCTGTTTTGTGAATGCAATTGTGTATGAATTTTAATCGAGCCGCAATTGAATTGCCCTCTGGGATAAATAAAATATTGTCTTATCTTAAGTTCTGGCTCTCGTTCGTCGGGTGCGTTGTCTACTCTTTATACCTCGCGTTCTTTTCTTTCCTATCCACCACGCACCCGCACTCAGCCGACCTCTACACTCCCCTGTCCGTGTTTGCAAGTTTTATGTTGACACTTGTCTTTCCTCTACGGGTCAAGTCCGGGACGTGTGTGTGGTGGGGGAGAAGATTGGTAGGTTTGTCTTAGAATGCAAAAAAGGGTCTGCTGAAGTTAAGAGATCTTTTAAATTTTCGTTTTGCTTTGTTCTTGTCAAATAATCAAAGTGGTTATCGAACAAATTAACAGCATCCCAAAGATAACTCGACCATTTTTCCCTCGCAAGATGGAAGAGTCCGAAGAAGTTCCGCACATGCATGGGAAAAACTGCAGCAGCGTTCATGGATTTTTAAAAAATTTACTAACTTTATTGGAACCAGAATACCACGATGGGATTATCAGTTAATAAGAGTATTAACGGGTTGAAAGATGTTGGTATTGAAAAATCATGTCACAGACATACAGTGAAACCACTGTAAACGAAAACAAAAATTTTGAAGTCTCTGACTACACTTGCAGGCAACATCTTTTATGATGCTCTCCTATGGAATATCTCAAGAATCCAAAAACTCAGGGAGATTGCAATTGTGCTTTAGAAACAAAATATTGTAGCCGGACTGACAACGTCCCTTGCTACTGGCCAACACCGCGCAGCCGCCTAACGCCAAGTCAGTCCGTTCCTCTTTGGTGTTCCAGGGAAGAGGACGGAAGTTCCCAATTGAGATTAACAGCGGAAAACTTCGCATGAGGCTAAGCGTTGGTTTCGGCAGATAGCAGACAACATATACACGTCCGTGCTGGGTCTGCTTCTTGCCCACCATCTTTCAATGGCAAATGCCAGCTGGTTGCCAAAACACTGCACTGTTACACGTTCTTTTTTAAAATATAGAAGAAAGATGAAGAATGAGCGATTAAAATAATGAAGTCTGAATATTGCTATCATTTGCAACAACTTTCATTTAAGTAAAGGTACATGTGCTGCCAAACTGGCGAGGTGCTGTTAGACTGCACGCTACAAAATAGTGAAACTGTAAGTCTGTGAAATGTCATTCTTGTTGTTGCTTAGATGTGAGAAAAATATAACAGAAAACAATAAAATTGCCAGATACTTTCTCATTTGATTTATTGATTGCTACCACCACCAGCTTGTCCCAAAGGATAACACTGGTGTACTCGCTCTCTCATATATATGCATACATGCACACAGCCTCTCTCATACACACCCTTTTCACACACACCATACAAGGATGCTTTTAATCAAACCAAGCTTATGCCTATTCCTAATTATTAATAGGTAGAACACAGTAAAGACTCATTTTTTTCAAGACCCAAGTTGACAAGAAACAGAACATTTTATCATTACTACATAAATGTTAACTCTCAGTTCTAATTACGTATTTTCTTAAATGCCCTAGAAGAAAAGACAGATGTAGAAAGAAAAAAAAGACACTGTTTCAATGCTCTCATATGAGCCTCCAATGCAAACGATACAATTACCAATTATGAGTCCAATGACATCTTTAGAATTGGTGTTACAAAAAAGTGGCAATGGTAGACAGAACATTATCCTTCATAATGACACCCATTGGAATGCACGTTCTTGTCAATTCTTCAGACTTTGATATGAATGATCATGATCATGCAGGTCTTGTCAAAAACCTCTTTCTTGTTCACCAAAGTGTCTGAACAACCAGTAAGGTTAGTTATATTCCATTCTTTTAGTCTCAAAAATATTCTTCTGGGTGACTGTATGCAAATGAGCTCTGAGCTGCAGATGGAAGTCATAATTTGTTTTCAGTTTAATCCTGACCAGTCGCCTCTTGACAGATTTCTTTGGCCAATTTTAGCAACTTTCGATCCGACAGTGAGATTCCATCACCCTCTGTTATAGTCTTGGCCTGAGTCAACCAGTAGTCCTGGGTGCGGCTGAAGTAATCATCGGACATTTCCCCTTCCTCTCGCTTTGGAGCATCATCAAATGTCATATCAATGTCGCTTGAATCTAAGGACACACAAAAATTTTTTATTTACCAGGTCACCTATGACAAACAGGTAAATAAAAAAGATACCATGTGGTCTTTACTGTTAGTGATCTGGGACAAATACAAGATGTCTGTTTATGAAGTAAACAATAATCATCATACAAGCAAGTACCTACCATCATCAGATTCATCCTCCTCTGTCTTCTTTGCTGTTGCCCCTTTCCTTTTCCTGTCTTCCTCCTTCTCATCATCATCATCATCAGATGATTCCTGCCACTCCTAAAACAAATAACCATTAAATGCCACATGTGCCTCCACTTGGATGCAACAGCTAACAACAACTTTATGTGTTTGTGCCAACTTGCATAGACATGAAAATTTATAATAAGCCAACACTTACAGAATACGACCCTTACACATGCATGAATAACACCAACTAACCTGTGTCTGAGGATCGGGGCCAATGACTGTTTGCCAGGTGTCAAGCTTGCCCAAGTTCAGGGTGTAGAGATCACTTAAAGTGACCTGCCTGTCCCCTTCTTCATAAGTTCCGCCATACAAATATAAAGTACTTTCTTTCACTGCAAGGCATGGCTTCATCCGTGCTGAAGGTCTAAAGATCTTCTGAGCTGGCCTTGTCTGATCATTGTTCACCACCTCACCTCCACTATCAAGAGAGATCTGTGGTCCAACGGTGACAGAAAACACCTCACCACCAGGAAAAACAGCTGGGGTTGTAGCACTAGTTCCTTGGGTTTCATCCTGCATCATTGGTTCCTCCTCAAGTGCCTCTTCCAAATCTGAAGTACCCACATCAATGTCGTCCTTATTAAGGTTATCTGCATCTTCAGTATCACTACCCTCTTCAGCATTCATGTTTTCTTCCCCCTCTTCTTGTTTTTGCTTGCGACGTCTCTTCTTTTCAGCACATGCTGGTCGCTCTCCCCTGGATGCACAGTAGTTCTTACTTTTATACATGCATGAAAGATATATTTATATTTAATTACTGTTTTACAGTTTTATTTTATATTTTTAGTATATTTTTGTTTATTTCTTAAACACAAATGTATGCATATGTGTGTGCATAAATATATACATTTTTTTTTCTTTAAATTTATTTCCAAAAAGCTCAGATCTGTTCTTTACCTTAGATTTACTGAATACCAATGCCCCTTATCCAGGTCAAGTGAAAACAGGTCATTGTAGAAAACTCCATCCAGCTGTTCCTCATCCTCCTCCTACAGAAAGGGGAAAAAGAAACTAATATGCATTTCATTCAAGGCTAAAATAGCTAAAAATTTTAAAAATTACCTTAACCAAGACAATATCATGTGACTAAAATTAAAAGGATATTAAATAACTCCTCTACAAAGAAATATAAAAATTTATATAAAACATAATATATCTGTGCCTGAAAGCAGCTCTACAAATAAGGCCTTATGACAACAATTTCATATGGCTTGAATAAAGTCAACTTGCTACTTGTGTGGTGCCCATGAAAAAGAATAGGAATTTTCTCCTACCTCATCAAAAACTCCTCCAAATAGGACCCCTCGGTTGCCAGGGGCAATGACAGCAGACATACCACAGCGTGGTGATGGTCTGATACCTGACTGTTTCACATTCTGCCAGCGCCATTTGGGGTTGACGCCCTCAGATTTTCCTATTTCAAAAAGGATGAAAGAATGACACTTTTTAAATGACAGAGTTGTTGCAAAATTATTTTACTTTGCATCCCTGCACTCACAGTCGTAAGCATCTTTTCTGTTTTACTCCTAAGCCGGGGCTTCTGCTTACGCAAAAAAATGCGTACAGTACGCATTAAAAGTTCTGAGGACCCCTTCAATTTTCGTCAATGGGGTCCCATTCAATTTTGGGCGAAGAACAGTGGGGGGGAGGAATTGGTGTTTTACACCATGTCAGCAACCAAGGCTATATTACGGCAAGCAGCCAGCCCTGTAAACAGATGTCACGTGCAGAGAAAGATCAGCGTGCCCGAGACGAGAAATGAACACAGGGCAGCCAACCTTCACTGTATTGGTGACAGGTGCTAACCGTTGCGCCACCGGACTGCTCTTGTGAAGAACAGGGACCCCTTAAAAATCTGAAGAAGGGGTTCCTGGGACCCCAAAGAATTTAGCCTTAGCAGAAGCCCTGCTAAGCAGACTTTGGTTCTCAAATACAGAGATGTTAACCTATGTGCACAACTGCAAGTATTATTATATGTATTTATTCAGTTTACCTTCTGGCAAAAGTGCAAACATATCAGTGTGAATAAAGCCCTTGTCCACATCTCTCTTGACTTTTTCCTTGCTGTATCCACCATATACTAACAGACGTGTGGGCGTGGCAAACAGTACACATCCTGAACGGGGGCTAGGAGGGTTGCCAGCTGGTTCCAGCTTTGTCCAGACATAGGTCCCAGTGTCAAAGGAGTAAATATCATTGAAATATTTGTAGTCTCTGAAAAAAAAAAAACAAAAAAAAATAACTATTCTTCAGTTATATTTCGTGTGTGGTAGTTGCCCCATCGTCTATTTACAGTATACAGTTTTCAGTAAAATAGCAATTTCTATGTAAGTCAGATTTAGTACCTATCATCAACCTTTTAAAGTCGATCCTCTCAGAAAGATTACTTTCACTAACAAAATCCCCACTTTCTTTGCCTAGCTGATGGATTGCTAACTGCAACTGTAAGACAACAAGTAACACACTTATGCTCTATATCTAAACACTGAAACTTAAAGAAAATGAAAACCTTTAGAAGTGAAGAGTTATATCGTCATGAACGTGTCAAACAATTTTGTGCTCCATACCTAATGATTCAGCTTCATTTAAGCTATGCTAAAAGAAATCTGCATCTATGAGAAGCAGATATTTGAAACTGCAGAGGGTAACTGGATAACCAATCTGTTTAAGTGATAAATTTTCAAAGACTAGTGCACAATCTTTTTTTAAAGCATCATCAGCAATATGATTTACAAGGATGAGTTTATAACTTCACCTTGCATTGTCATGGAAACCCCCAAACACAAACAGCTGTTTCTTGAAAGCAACCATCCTATGGCCACTACGAGCAGATGGCCCACCTGGACTCCTGCAAGATATAATTGTAAAATCCTTTTTTGATTTCTACATTCAAACTTTTCTTCCTAAATATCTGTTATCAAACTGTTCAAACCAATACTAATGTCACTGAAACTGCTTAACTGTAGAATAAATAAGTCTAGATCTTAACTGCAAGACAACTTGTCGTCATTGTGATACCATTTTGTCTTGGCTATGAATAAACATTACTATTTTAATAATAACTCCTATATTACTGTCACTTTTTTGTCTCATTTTTGGATCATCATTGAATTTGGTGTCTCCTGTTGCCTTTTTTTCTGCTGCTTTTGATTGTTCTATGTCTGTGCCAAGTAGTTTTCACCTGTAGTCCACTTCTTCAACTAATCGTCTCTGCAGCCTGTTGTTCATCTGGGCCATCTTGTCTGAGATTTGCAAGCTTTATGCAATTATTTGTCTTCGTCTCTCCACAATTGTAACATCTAGTTTCTAACCTAATTACCATGAAATCTTCACATTGTCTTATCATCATCATCAACAACAATAATAATTTGAAAATTGCAAAAATGAAACCTCTTTGAAATTTATAAGCTCTATAACAGACTTCCATGAGGATATATGTAATGTGTATTCACTGTACCTTTTGAAAATATGAATACAAATATTTTAACATAAGTAAGAATTCTTTTCTCAAACAAAATAAATACCATTCAACTCTGTATGCAAGATAGGCAGCTGTTTAAACAGGTATGTCACGTGACATGTGTATACGATAATGCAATCAAGACACTAAAATATTTTGCACTAAAACACTGACTTGATTTCCTCCCATTTCTTCTCCTTCAGGTGAAGTACCCACAAATCACGATAGTGAAAAAACTGGTTCTGTGAATGGCTTGAGAATTCGCCTCCAAACACCCACATCTGTCCTCCACCTTGTGCCATGACCACAGCCTTTATAATAACAATAAATGCAAAATTTGTAATGCGCATACTCACACGCTCTTAAGAACAAGAACGAAACATGAACAGCATATGAGGGACAGGAAAACAAACAAATAACATATGAACTATAAAAGAATAAACAACCGTACTAAACGAAGAATAAAATCAAGTATAGAAAACACAAAGAGGAACCAAATAACAAGAACAAGAGCTGAGAATAACATGATATTGCAAAAGGAAGGGTGTGAAAAAGGACTACCATTACGGGAAAGATTATTAGGAGTAATGTTTACGGAAAAGGTGCATTTTCAGTGCACATTTAAGCAACAGTCTACACAAACAACAGTCCTTTTTCTCACCAAGAATTATCAAACAAAGGCTCCTTCTGTTCTACAACCCTGACCAGCCCCAACCCATTCTTTTTAAAATTATGAATGTAATCATTATCATTATCTATCTTCATATAGATGTGATAGAACAGTTCAAAATATCAAGTCTACTATTATGTATCCTACACAATCAAAATCACCATGAAAACTTTCCAGATGATAATGATGTCATCTGGTATCTTATAGAAAAATATCAAGTCTCTACTACCAAGACCACACAGATCACTTCAATATCTTATTTATAATTACTAAAATTTCCCTAGTAGCTTTGTACAAGATCAAAACATACAGCATTACACCATACCTGGTGAGAGCTGCGAGGGGGTGGTGGATTTGGTGACATCACTTTTGTCCATTCATCTTTGCTTATATTGTAGAAAAACAGATCATTATATAGATGCATCTGCATTGAAAAAAAACAAAACAAATGAATTTCATGAAAACTGATTTTAGTCTTTTAAAGGAAAAAAATAGCCCTATGATTTTATAGAAGCTATTGTCACATCAGCAATATAACCATTTGAGGTTTATTGTCCACCTGTCTTCATGGATCACTCTGCAGATGGACAGCAATATCATATAAAGTCAGTTCAGTTTTGTAACTTAAGTAAAAATTACAAATTAAAAATAAGTAAGTCATATGAAAATGGAAGACTTTTCAACATACATAGCAGACTTCTATATCCTATAAGATTAGAGGGCAATTAGAGGCAGCTCTATATGGAAGCACAACAACAAAAAAAAAAAATGATAAAATGGGTGCTGAGAAAAAAAATAAGGAGGAACTGATAGCAGAAAATGATAAGAGACAGAGGTAGGCATTTCACTTTTAACTAAAAAGTATGACCTTCTATCAGAAATTTATGAAATAAAAATACAGTGAGAATCGAAACAAAGAAAATAAGGCTCACACCTTTGAACCAGTGCAGTATTCGCCTCCAAACACAATGAGCTCCTCTCTTTCTGGGTGTGGTACCAATGTCATGTTGCAGCTGAAAGGAAAATCTATTCATTTCAAGATGTACCTATCTCATGTATTAGTAGGAAAATCCGCTACAAAGAACTAAAGAAAGATTTGCACTGAACAGATTTTTAATCGAAAATGGTTACTTAGTCTATCTCATGGGTGGCTGTCTACAGATCTTCAACTAGAGATGAGCTATCAGTTATTAAACCTCTATTAATGTGGCATAATTATATTGTGTCAATGAGCCAGGTAAAATCCTTTAACTCATTGCTTCCCCTTATCATCATCTAAATAGTTGTGGATTTTTGTATGATCTGCATACATTACACCTGCTGTGGTGTTCTTAGGTTAGGCACTGATGAATATCACAAACAGGATGGCCCTGCAGGTGTCCAAGGTGAAAATTTGCAGGATCTCCCTGTTACTTGACAACACTGACAGTACACTGTCACTGATTTGGTAATGTATTACTCCATCTCTAAGTCTACTTATGCTCTCCATGATCTTCTAGCTACACCGGTAAGAGAGACCAGCAAGACTGACTAGTCCGTTACTCTCATAGTGGGGTGATTTATGCTTCCTTCCAATCTTGTAAACTCTCTCAAAGACACATTAGAAACATTATGAAACAACAAATATAAGCAGACAAATTTCTGAGCTTGTAGAACAGATTACCTAACAGATAACAATATCTGCTTTACTTTACCTCAGTGTCATTTTCTTTATTAAATTCAGTTTTCATTTCCAGAATATAAAGTTATCAAAATTAAACCTGAAAGCTCTGATTAAGATTTTACAACTGATTTTTCAAACACAAAAATTTCACATGAGGATATTTCTTTTTATGCAGATTCATATATCACAGGAATAATTATTATTGTGTGAAGAATATGCACATCTCAAATTCTCCATCTATTTTAAACTATTTTATCATTACAATTGTAAACTAAACCAAATGCTGAATAAATCTGCCTTTGTAACTGACTCACACAGTTTAAAAAATAACAATAGACCACAAAAGCTATTACCGTGGAGTAGGTGGGGCGCATTTTTCTTCTATAACTTGTGCCAGGCGCTTGTCTTGTTCTGTAAACTTTGCTATCAGTTGTTCAATGTCTTCCTATCCATCAAACAATAGTGGCATTTGAATAAATTAGTCAAAACTATCAAATCAGATGTTAAATAAGTAGTTGGACATATCAAAAACATATATGTACAGTCAAATCTCTTTACTATGCCACCTACCGGGACCGAGCAAAAGTGGCATAGTAGCGAGAGTGGCATAATACCGAGGGTTCGTAAAAAAAGGCTTTATTTGCTCAAGTTACCCGTCAATCCAAAGCTCTCAAAAATCATCGGCTGGCGCTAGCTGTCTCCTCTCATTCTCCCCCTCGCCTCTTCACCCTCCACCCCTCCCAACCAGGCAACCACATCCGCGCACCTGCATCCTGTCGCTAGTCGACCCCCTCCTGCTCTCCCTGTCACGTGGCTGTCACCCGGCCAGCGACTACCACCCTCATCGCCAGCCTCCACCCTCCCTGTGTGCGTGCTATGTTCCATCCACCTAACTGCGATGTCCCACACTACCATACAGTATAATAATCGAGCACTGCGCGGAATTTTACAACTTGTGTCTTTTAACAGTCACACAAAAGTGGCATAGTAGCGAGAGTCTGGGGTGGCATAGTAATTTTTTTTTACATTGAATTTATAGTCGGTACCGAGCAAAAGTGGCATAATACCGAGAGTGGCATAGTAGCGGGGTGGCATAGTAGGGAGATTTGACTGTATATAAACAAACACATGCACAATGTACAATATACTAAATTTTGAGAATTTTTTCCTCTGGAAACAGAAACTAGCTGGGTCAATAAAATTTCAGCAACACTGCAGTATTATTTATAGTATATAATAACATTGATGTGAGTTAAACAGTACTATACTATCTTCTCTCCTCTCCTTAGATAAATTTGTATATTTTTGCCATCCCTGCCACATTCACCTACTATTAAAGACTGGCTTTAGATCAAGAAGAGATCCAGTGCTTATATACTATTCTCAAAGATTCTGTGTCATACTATTATTTATTATTAGCATCATTTACATGATTCTGCAGACCGACCAACAAATAAAAACTACATTAAAGCTTTTTAAAAGATGATTTATTTATTGTATTTTTGTAATTTAAGTTGTTGTAGCCAATGTAGTGGTGCTCTTTTTTTTACAAAATAATATCTGACACCAATAGTGCCTCATTCGATAGGATACACCCAGCGAAACCAGCTGACCCATTGCCACTTGACTGGAACCCTCGGGGAAGAGGCCGAGTCGAGTTGGGAGACCAAAGCAGACTTTGACATGAACAGTAGTAAGGGAGGCAAAAGACATAGGAACCACATGGACCCAACTGATGGGGCTACCTAAAACCGGGTCCGCTGAAGAGGTGTTGTTGTGGTCCTATGCACCTCGACGAGTATCAAGGAATAAACTAACAGTGCCTCGAACAGTCAAAGAGACTGGACTTAAAGCAATTATATGTACTCAGCCTGATGATTGATTTGCACAACGTAAAGCAAAGGAAGTGAGATTTCAAGCTTAAATTTGATGAAAACATTACTATTGGTTGGAGGATGGGATGGGATTTATTGCGTGGGAACGAAAGGGTGCGTCAACTAAAATATTATGTTGGCATGACACCCGCCTTATAAGTTACGGTGATCCCTTGCATTCAGAGCTACTTTATTTTCTGCTCCTTTTCTCTTCCCTTTTCTGTTGTTTTTTTTTTAATTATACGCCTATACTGTGAGTGTCATGTTTGTAATGATCAGGTAACACGTAAAGGACATCAACTAACGGTGCTTAAATAATATATCTGACAAAACTAACCTCGCCTTTCTCAGCTATCTCTTTCTTTGCGCGCTTTGCAGCTTTCTTTTCTGTTTTAAGCTCCGTTTTCTCTTTTCCTTTTCCCTTCTTATCCTTGTTTTTCTTTCCCATCGTATCAAAATTTCTTTGATCAGAACAATAATAACACGCAGAAACTGTAAACAACACTCTAACACACGTGTTTCCGGTGCAAGGGCGACAAATCTGTCTTTCCTACTCACAGACTTGTCTGTTCCTTCCTCTGGAATGCAAAGCTTAATGCATCTGATCAGGGTTTTCACGTTTTTCTTTTCCCATTTTATCCTTGTTTTTCTTTCCCATCGTGTCACAATAATTTCTTTGACCAGAATATTAATAACTCCGTATCAAATGCAGCAGCTGTTGGCGTGAACAAGTAACGCTTCGGTTACAAGGGCAACAAATCTAACCTTCCTATACACAGACTTATCTGCTCCTACCTCTGTATTTATTGAAAACCCACTGATCGGAAACAGACCAATACATCGATCATGATTCAGATTTAAGCAACTATCAATATGAGGACGATTAGAAAACTATTTCCGTATTGAGCCAGAAATGTATTAGACTGCGTTAGCCGTTTGTATCCATTCTCATGATGATATACATTGACTCAAAATAGTATTTAAGAAGTGCATGGATGTTTGGATCGATGTACGTGTTATATGCAAAATTTATGTAGGTGTTAATTCCATTTTCCCAGGTGACATACAAGTAACTGTATATTATACATTGTGCACTCATTTAAAAAGAAGAAAGCCGGTTCTACCAGTCTTCTAGTAAGGGTTGGGTTCATAGACTCGGGTGTGATCAGACTTAGATCAGCACATGATGGGTGGGTCGACGAGGTCTTTTGTCTTGGTCCGGTCGATTTGAGTAATAAAGTCTATACGACCACGTGAGGGTCGATTCGACCAGTCAATATCGATCCTTGTGTGAGAGAGAGCTAGAGGTGGGCGGGTGCAGGTCAACATAAGTTTATCACACATTTCTATTATTACTACTACTACTATTATTATTATCATTACTGTCAGGAGGATCATATACACCAAATGCATGTTAGATAACAGCGGTGACGTGTCATTGAGATGTTTTAAATATAAACTTTCTAAGGAATACAGAATCTACCACAATTCGGGGAGAATACTCGAACGTGTGCTCCTTGCCTGACGGTGATAGTTGTGACCCCAAAGCAAACTTTTCACTGCAAAGATGTCAGTGAAACTCTGCATCAAACACCAGTCAGATATAGACGTGATGAAACCGTTTACGGATGACAATGGGGATCGCTGCTCATCGACTCTCTAAACATTGCTCTATATAGGTATCTGATGCTGTGGGATGAGACTTTAGACCACGACAGCTGCGACAGCTGTGTTGGGTGTCTGACCCTCTCTGATGTAGTGCTGACACGTTTACTGTCACGTACTGTTGGGTGCGGGTTTGAAGTTAGTATAGGAAGCGGAGGATCCCTCTTCTCAAACGCTGCACCCTGTTTCCTCCTCCGTAATGTACGTGTGGACCAGACAGATCATGACTAACACCTCTGACTTGTTCTACCACATTGCTGAAAATTAAAAAAGACCATATTGAGCCTTTTTCACCTCAAGCATGAATAGCAGTTAAAGTCACATTTAATTCAAGTTTACATTTGATACCCAGGATTCAGAAATACAAAAACAAATACTTGGGTGTACATCTCAATTGACCAAGCACTCTCCTTGCAATCTCGTACGTGTGATCAGCGCTGTTTGTCGTGCAGGTTTTTTTTTTTTTTTTGGAAATTAGGAAAATTTGTCTGAGCTCGTTCTTATTCGTCTCTGGCTCGATCTTGCAGCAGTTAAAGGCTCGTTTCTTCCGCACTGACGTCCCGTTTCCGCACTGACGTCCTGTCTTGATTACTGCAGCTCGGTACTTGTAGGCCTCCTCAGTGGGCCCCTACTAATGCTGCAAGACGAGCTTTGCAGAAATCAAACAGTTATTTTAAAAATCTTCCCGTATCAGCTTTCTTCTTCCTTACCTTATCACCGCCGTACGTCTCTTTTGTGCTGAGGTAAATTATCAGCTCCTTAAGGTCCCAGGGACTAATCTTTTTTTTTTTTTTTTTTTTTGTCACCATTCTTTCAGTTTCATTGATGCGAGTATCTGAAACTCGGTGCCCCATTAAATTAGAAATGCTCCTACGCAGATATTTGCTTGTTATGCACAATATAATTATATTACATCCCATGCCCTCACTGTATGGTTGTGTGTGTGTGATGCTTCTTGATCCTGTGTGGGAATAGCGCTCTATAAGTTAGTTTATTATTATTACTTTCCTCCTCCTGCTCCTCCTTTACATCATCTCCCTCGATCTGCTGCATCATTTCTCACAGCTGTCGCTATATAGTAACAGATGTTAGCAGTTGGTGGGCGGCAGAGGGGAGACTACACATTTGGAGACAGCAAGTGAATACCCGGCGGCAGGAGCTCCAACAAATTACCTGCAAGCTTATCTTTCCAACCTGCCAGGTCGTGTAGCTGCACTGCCAGTCGCACAGCCAGTGACCGCCACTGCCCTTTCAGCAAACATTGTCGACTGCTGCTCACAGTGCAGGTAGCGTATCCATGTTTATGTGCGTGTGAGAATGAGAATTCGACACGAAGCACACTTAAGGCTACGTGTTGTGGTGAGTGGTAGCCAGGTGTTTGTGAGCGACTATATGTATCGTCTAGTCGAGGTCATGTCAAAAGCAACATGTCAAGCTAGGTCTTAGTATTTTTTAAACTCTAGCTTTGAGATATCCACAGACTACCACAATGTTTTTCACCCGTCTTGTATGAAATGCATTTGTTTTCATCTTTAATGCACTTTTTTTTTTTTAGTAACGGTGCTGACTTTTTTTTTATTTTACTTTGGCCTTGTCTGTTAAAGCCTGGGAACAATACAACACTAGACGTACTTCAACTCCTTCTGAAATTTAGAACAAAAGTCATTGTCGCTATGTAGATTGTTTTCTAATTAAGACATTTTGATTAGTGGATACTAGACTCTGCTATTAAGTGTTTCAGTAGAGTCAATGTGTCAAATGGTTTCAAGCATAACCCAAAGTGTTGATTACAGTACAGTATAAACGATACTCAGGAACACCAAAATGCAAGGACAGGTAAAGTGGAGATCATGAATATTAATGACTGCCACGTGTATTTTATACTGCTTTCTAAGTATTTCCTTGTCGACCAAGGATGTGCTTCTCTTAGCGCATTAGAATCGAGGTGCATTTATACGATGGGTTGGGGTGGGTGGTAGGGTGAGCAAAGCAAATACTCGTACATCACTTTCTGTGACACTCGACCAACAGTTAAAGTGAATGTTAATCAACTAGTGGAAATAGAGAAAAATCATACGAATGCGGCACTTGATATGTGCCATAATCAGTAACTAGTATTAGCAAACACATACACAGCTTCTTCCTGTTTTGAGGTTCATGTTATATTTGTTGTATTTAGGGTTATAGCCTTTTAGGTGACATTTTCAAAGATATGCAGCAGCCACCAAAAGGAGAGCAGAAGCAAACAATACTTTTCGGATCCTGTCCCGAACCCTGTGACCTATAAACGAGATTAGATAACAATTGAGAGCCCTCAGCTATATTCTGACTAGAGTCAAATATCTTCCCTAATCCACACCACGTAAAGACGAGCACAGCTAGTGTGAATACAAATTTATTTATCTTCCGGGAGCGAGACGAACTTTCAAATCCGGAAGCTTTAATCTTCCTGATAGCTCGAGAGCGCCACGTGAGTCACCGCACGCATTGGCGCGTTGTATATGACACACCTGGAAACAGCACCAGGAGGTCATTTATCAACCCGAAACTCTTGGCTTGCCAAGCAAACTGAGTGGGTAGTATTGTACTACTGTGAAATAACAAAACAAAACTGGATCACCCGGATTCGGGCTGTGTTATTCCTCGCTAGACTGCACAAGCGGCTTTGTGTGGCACTTTAGGTTGAGACGGTGAAAGCAGTGGGCTGTGTGTCTCTTGGATTCACAGATCGGATGCAACAGGCTTGGTCCCTTTGGACCTTACACGGAAGTCTTACCATCAACTCAGTCACTGCATAGCTGTCTTATTTCCTTTTACATTGAACATTACTGAACATGTCGACCCTGTGCTCCACTTATGCCTATCATTGACCAGACTACCGCTGATGACTGGCAATATTGTGCTGGCAGCACAGAGGTCATCCGCTTGACCGGCAGGATGTTGCTTCGTCCTGAATTCCACAAACACGGCCTTTTAACTATTCGAACGTTTGCACTCTGGCTTGGAGTAAGAGCGAGTATGCAATTAATGGTATTGTGAATGTCCCATCATACTTAGATTACATACATCCAAAGCCATTTCTCCCCTTTAGAGTAGGCTGAATGCCTTTACGAAAGCAAAACGTTCAAAAATATACAAACTAACACATTTAAATAGTAACACACAAAGACCAAAACATAACAACAAAAGACGACAGAGACGCAGCAACACATGCAACATCAAAGGAAAGATCTCGGAGTCAAGGCGTGAAGAAGTTTGAACACTTGAATGAAATGTGAATGATCACACTTCATGGGGCACGTGGCTCTGGTAGTTATATCGTATGTTTGGGTAATTGTTCCCACGAGGATTATAACCACGCATAAAACATAATACTTGAATAAGATTTCTCGTCGCACTAAGTGAAGACAAAAATATGAACGAGAGATCATTCAGTGCAGCCCGTGGTCAATGTCTGAAGTGAGTAAACATATATATCATATATAGAGAGATGTCTATATATGTCCATTATCCAATATCACGTGATTTTGAGGCTTTCATCCTATGTCTCATGAACTTCCGCGTGTGACAAACCAGGAAGATACTGCAGTTTTTTTCCTGCCATGCCTTTTGCACATGCAACGACTCGGTGTTGAAATAGCTGTCTGACGAACACAACAGCTGTCTCATTTATTAGAACAATAAATTGCTGTACTCTGCTTTTTTTCTGTAAAAAAATAATGTGCATCCTCTTTACATTTATAGGACTACAACTGCGTGCATACCTCGATCCCAGGTCACTTCAAGCACAGCATGGAGTAATATTAATGATCAAAAATGCTTTGCTGTTTTAGGAAATGTGCAGGTGGTGTCGACGAAACTTCCTGATTAGAGTTTGATTGTATAGCCTGCTAGTAAAGTCAGAAAGCACGAAAAAATAGCGAAGAACTCGCCAAGCTATACAATGTGATGAACTATAGGAAGTTTTTGCAAGTGTCGGACGGTCGAAATCGATCGAGTTTCCATCTTGACATTTTCTGGAATCGTGACGTCATGCTGAGTCAGCGAACCATGTATAATGATTCACTTCTAAAAATGCAGGCAATCAAATAACATGTCCGCATTGTGTGATGTTATAGAAGGAAGTACTAAAACTAAAAATTAACTTGTTTGAGTATGGGATAAAAAGATATTCGTGAAGCCTGTGTATTTATAAGTGGGTTGCACATTTTCATCCACATCGCCGACTAGTCAAAGTTGATTCTCCATATATGGCCCATGCATGAGATCCCTCTGCCGGGATGCTTGAACTACAAGAGAGCTGACCTCTGCCCTTTGCATGCGTACATCCATCAAGGGTCTGTGGAGAGGTCACTAGAGCAGACAGAGTACAAGGGCGGCATAGGCTAGAACTTTCTAGACTCCTAAGGGGACGACATAGCAGAGTATATGAATTGTTTGCATCTTGGTGTCTTCATCTGCTCAAATCAATCATTAAATCCTACATTTTATTCAGCTTTAATTATCCGTTTAACAGAAAAGAACAAAACTTATCTTACAGACCGTGGATTTGTATCTTCTTTTCATAATTATTATTTAGGTGTTTCCGACAGCCCAGCTGGTGTTGTATTTGAATCATGGAAGTTGTGATCTGAATTAATAAATATTTTAATTAATTGTTACTGATAGGAGTTGGCAGTTTAAACCCTGTAACAGATATCGCCGTAACAATTGTTTAAAGCACAAAATTTGAAGAAAAACGGAGTGTTGGGTTTGGGGCTTTAATTTTGCCTGCCTTAGTGCCATTGCATACCAATGTGCATGATATCGAGCGGTCAGTGAAATACATACAAGGGTTTTATTTCTATGAGATCCACCAGGTATTGACTGTTTTAATTTCTTATGGTCTCTCTTTCTCACACACAAACATACACGCGCGCTTGCAGCCACGAGGAAGATGTATGTCGATCTTGGCCACCTCAAGACTTGCAAACTGCGCAAATAACCTCGCACTTGGCAAGGGTTAAGGTGAAGGTCGCAGTGACGCCGGCGCATACGGGAGTCGAACGAGAGGCGGTTAGCCGTTACACGCATACGAGTGAGAGGTAGGTGAGTTCGGACGTTAGTATGGCGAAATTTAAAAAGAAGTACTATTGATACAGCACAGGAACATAATTTGTAACTTTATGTCTAATGAGTGTACTAATGACGTGGCTGGTCTTGTGTCATTTTGTCCTCAACGGCTACTCGGGCGTGGACAAGCGAAAATGGCGAACGCCTGCTCCCTGGTTGAGCTTTCCGATTTAGATTGTGGATCCGTGTGCGTATGACACATTCATATTTGCTGAAGTTATATATCAGGACAATCAACACTTTCAGTTTTCCTTAATCTGATTTTCCTACTATCGTTTTTTGATGTGGACTTAATTAAGGGTTCATTTTTAATGGGTTCGTGCTCGCCCGAGAAATACGGTCTGTCGCGGTAAGAGTTGTAAGCGTGACATGGCAATTTGAGTGTTTGCCGAGGGCATGACACTATTTATAGGGAGTCTCCGTCATGTTATTCTAATGTGGAATATTGTAGTTCCTAAAGAAGCTTGGTATACGACTATGGACACTCCAAAGAACTACGTTTACGTACACCACACCCAAAAGTTATTAACAGCTCCATTAGCAGACAGCAATAGTAGTAAACCTGATGAAAACAAAGCTGCAGAATTCTTAGCTTAAAGGTATAATTATCAAGTAAATCCTTTTGGCTGCGATTACAGGCATTATATTTTAGTCAGGTTTCAGGTCTGCTGCATATTTATTCACTTTGCATGCTAGATTAAGGACTGCATTCTTCATGCTTTCAGCCCTTGTTCCAGTAATGTCCTCCAGAAGTGTCAAAGGGCACTGACAGAAAAAAAAACTTCCTTTCTTACCAAATATATATTTTCAATATATTTGATACTTTACAAGTATAAATCTATATCAAATATAACAAAATAAACTTAAGTAAATCATATCACATAAAAATATTTAGGAACTTAGAAACTTAAAAACTGTTTTGAGGACTGATAAACTAAATGTTCTTGGATAAACTGATCAGCTGGTTTAACTTGAGTGATTTTTATTTTTTAATCAGTTGTTGGAGTGTCAGGTTTAAAATGTAATCCAGAGGACACCACCATTTGTCAAAATAACCACAGATGTAAGACACTGCCTTATGATAACCACAAAGCTGCTTTAAATCAAATTAGCCATTGACCCTTAGCTCCCAAGTAGGTGTGGTGTGCTTTTTGAAATCTAAGAATTAATGTCATAAGTCATTATTCTAGAAAGCTCATGCAACTTCTATTTAAGTACATATAGGTAACTGCACCATATTTTAAAAGTTTTGTGCTTTAATTCTGAAACAAGCATGAAGTGTATCTTACTACACAGAAGTCATCAGGTGCAAACCAGATACATATTTTGATTTCTACTATCTAATTTGTGCATTTAACAACTTTTGTCATCAGCAGTAAAAGTCTCTTACTTTTTTTTTATTTTAAGTTGTCTTGGTGATGTCTGAATCATCTTTCAGTCATGGTGAATGGTGGTCCTGTAAATGATCAAGTTGTCTTAGTCATGTTGGAAAGTGATTGAGTAATCTGGTGACCCTTGAACACATTGAAATTATGACTGGTATTTGAGAAACTTCATCTAATTTAGTAAATATCAAAGAATGTAAATTATAGAGCATGTCAATCCAAGTTAAAACTTTCAGAATTAACATTTCCTACCTGAATTGATCTTGACACAACACTTGAATATCCAAAAGAAATTAGATTTGTCATGGGTTTTCAAAACAAAGGTTTTGTACATTGGGCTTCACAGGATAATGTGATGGCAAGAAGTCATTTTGGCAGTAGGAAATCTTAAGCATCAAAATTATCATCTGCATGGTCAGGAATTTTATCAGGCATTTATTTTGGTGTTGCTTAGGCATCAGGAGGGTTGTTTTCATCTTAATTTGCCATGTTCAGTTGTGGCTAAGACTAAAGGATGAAATGGCCGCTTACAAAGTTGAAAATTAGTGTGAACTCATATTGTGTAGTAATAACAGTTTCAGTCTGCAGTCCTTTGCTCCTTATTGTGAAAGTTTTTAACAAATAACAAGTTAAAAATTTGGTCAAATCCACTTTTACAATGGACTTTTTTTTTACCTTGTCAGTGGTCATAAAAAGCCATGTTTATAATGATAAAGAACCAGCAACAAACAAAATGCCTATATTATAATATGTCAACTGTTTGGTCTATCATTTGTTACAGATTACAGCAAATCCAACAAAATGACCTGGGAGTCTTACGCACAAAATATTCGATTGTACGGGGCCCCCTTGGCCAGCGTATATGGGTTTGATGGTAATTTGTATAGCTCAAATGATTCCTTGGCACTGGGTGCAACCCAAGCAGAAGCCAAGAAAATCTGTGATATAATCAGGAACAAGGATGTTAACGTCTTTTCTGAAGGAACGACAATTGGAGGAAGCAAGTATGCAGCCCTCATATTGGAAGATGGTTTGCTTGTTTTGAAGGAAAAGACAGATAACCCATCAAAACGCTCAGCATGCTTCACTATCAGCAACACCATTTTGGTGGGAGCAGCCAGCAAAGATGATTCAGTGAAAGCAGAAAAGCTGCGTGCATCTGTAGAGGCAGTTCGTGATTACCTAATTTCTGTAAATTGCTAAATATCTGTAGACATGTCTTCAGTTCCTTGGCATTCCCTTCCTCATCATCCAGCTGTGAAATTACCAAGGGGAAAAAAATGACATCAAGATTTCAAGAAATTTTCTTCGCTACCAATTCTTTTTCTGACATTTACAGAGTTGGGATGAACCCCATTGCAGGAACATAAAGATACCAAAAAAAGGGTTTTAAAAAAATTTCAGTAAACTGAATTATAAGACAAAGATAAAGATGAATATCATCTCTCTGAACTTTTAAGAAATTGAAAATTACATTTAATGCAGAATGTAAATGTACAACTTCATACATCGTAGGTTTTATATTTTCACTTGCTGTATTTGCGTTCCTCTGTATGTTTGAACTAGAAAGCTATACCTAACATTTCCCTTTCAGTCATTATGACAGTGAAAGAGAAGGGTTTTAAGGGACCATTGTTTGCTGTGGCTTAAAAGAAGAAATAAAATTCGCTTTAATGGATTTACAGATGTCAGAAATGGGATTAGTCATGGGCACAATTGGTTCTGATTATCTGATAAAAAAATGGACCATTGATTGGAATTTATACAAGAAGGGACCAATTTAGATTGACATTTGAATTGTACATTTTAACAAAATATGTAAGTGCTCAAGAACATTTCAAGCTTCCTTCTGCATTTTAAATGAAGTTTGTTTCAAAAGTTGGAGAAGTTAGTGTCAGAATTTCCCTTTTGATTCTAATGTTTTCAGATGGGAAACAATCCTCAGTTTTTCTGTAGCTCATGTAACATAAACTGAAAATGATTGTTATTTCGTTTTCCATACAGATACCTGACAGTTTTAATGCTTTAGAGGAAAAGAGCAAGCACTAGAAATTATTAGCCTTTTTAACTAAAGCTTGTGCATCATATTCACAAATTCTATCTTTTGATACAGATATCTTGGCATTTTAGTAAACTAATATCTTGAATGTATTAATGGTCTGCTTCACAATTGTTACACAAAAAGTTGAACTTGAAGTGTGTACTGTACTAGACTCAAAAAAGCCACATCATAAGACTTGAAGTACTTGCACTGTTTGCAGGACAAACATTTCATGTTTGTGTCTGATCATATAACATTGTAATGTCTCTTTTGCTTAGCAGTTTATATTGTATGCTTCTCTGTATTGTTATCCTTTTTACACTTGAATACCATTTTTGTATTTGAAAATATGCAAAACAATGTGATAGACCCTTAACACGACAAAAGCTCACGTCTTTCTTTCACAGTATGCTTTTCTGAGTAAGAAATTATTCGTTTGCATCATGAGAGAACAAATTCCTTGTTGAGTATTTCATTATTTTGTGGGTTCCTGGGGTTTTTTTTTTGGAATGTCTGTTAAGTAGAATTTTTTTAACGCAGCATATATCTGCCTGTTTGCATTTAACCACTGGTGTCTTGACTGGGCATTGTCGTAGAGCCAAGCACACTGACAGTAGAAGGAAGATGAACTTTGGATTTTTCCAGACTCTATTTCTTGACTACAATTTTCATTTATATTGCCAAAGCTTATACCTGCTTAGCTACTATTAAACCTTTCTGAAATTTGCTCCAGGTGTTTATTCAAAAGGTGTGTGTTTGTGGAGAGGATACAGACATAAAGAGATGTCAAATATACTAGATACACCAATAGAAAAGCACTGTTACTGAATAAGATATCAAATTTCTATGGTCTGCAAGTACAGGTGATGGCTCAGGTCTATCTCACACAATCACAAGTGCACATGTAAATAATCATGGTGACTTTTGATGTGAAACTGGAAATATTGTGCCTAACAGCTGATAAGCAGAATAGAGGCACGTGAAATCCAGCCCAGGGCTTCTTCCCTGAAATGTAACCTTTCTACGGTATAAATATTTCCTTATTAACCAGGATGGCTCTACTCTATATACAGCTTTTCAAGTTTTGCAAGCAGTGCTTAAAATGCATCATGACATTAAATTAAAATGTTGACTGTTGATATTGTTGGCAATTAACTGTTGCAGTCTTCATAAAGACATGAACTTGACTGTCAAAACGTTCGTGAATATATATTAACAGACAGCCACAATTAGGTGACATTTTAAAAATTGCATTCAAATATTAAAAAATATTAAAAATACTTCATTACCTTAGGCTTAATAAAATATCCAATTGTTTTCATTTTGTTCCAAGTTCTGACGAGAATTCCTATAGGAATCTGACAACAGTTAAGAATCTAAAAATAGTTATTTTTAATTATGTTTATTGGATTCCAACTCAACAGTCACTATTCTTTAGTTCAACCACTGCTGAACATGAATTGACATCTGACCCTGAGACAAGTGTTATCAGAGCAAGAAAAATTTGTCGCAGAATGTGTTCACACATGCAAAAGCACCCTCTCAATTCATGTAAGACCATTGAAACCAAATATCGTTCAACACATTAGTGTAATACATATTCTAAATGGTATCTATTTACAGGGCTGGCTGCTTTGCCGTGATATAGCCTTAGTTGCTGATTCGGCGTAAAACACCAATTTCCTCCTTCCTTTTAATAGGTTCCGATCGTCTTATCACGAACTAACATTCCCTTTATCCGTCCTTGGTCTTATCACTTGAGGTTCTGTAGGTTGAAGCAATTGTGTACGGTTGGTGCTGATATATAGCTGGACTGTTGGTAGCCTTAAGCACAAATGTTTGTATATAGAACACTGGTATATTGGGTGTTTGTCTTGAGTTCTAATGTGTATAAACAAAAACAATATATAAAGCGACTATTTAGCCTCGATCAACACATCTCCCTCACTACAGTTCCATCGCCTCTCCCGGAACAGCTAAAGGTTGACTCGAAACTCAACATCTGCATCATTCCCACCCACTAACACCTTAGTGTTGTTTTTATTTTTTAAATGTAACAAACAATTTACTCCTCTTCAGTCTGTGCTAAATTTGAGAAAACTGAAGAGTCTTGTAACCATGGACTTGTTCTTTTCACCAACAGAGTGAATTTGGCCTTGACCTTTTAAAAGATCTCTTCTAAGGGAAGTAATAAGAAACAAGTTCTTAAATAATTAAGCAATGTCTCATACATTCATTTACTTACTCCACAAATTTATATATTAGATTTAGCTTTAACTTTTTAAAGCCATGGTAAAGAAGTTAAGAGATTTTGCCTATGAATTTTGTGTTGCTTCACTTAACGGAGGGTGTGAGCCGCCATATTGAAGACCGGCTGTCCCTCCATTCAGGAAATAGTCTAAGTAATTTTTTTGGTTGTTTGGAAAGTTAAACATACATTTTCTCCCTGTTTAACAATGATATATTTAAATGTTTTCTTGTTTTAGTGTTTTGATATTGAATATAAGCTTTTCAACTTCATTTGGAAATTTCTCCTTTGTCTTTATTGTTTGGAGGACTTGTACTTCATGGAACGGCTGACAACAAATTGCAGCACCACAGACACCGCGGGCACATGTCTCACGCTGTGCTATCAGTCGCTCACAGGTATGTCGTCTGCTGTGTGATGCAAACCCTTAATATCAACTGTTAACATCTCATCACTTTTATTAGCCGCTGTTATTTAAATGAAGAATTGGTATTTATTAAATTTACATCCTTAGCAGCCGACTTATTTTCGAAAAGTGGTGTATTCCCGAGTATTGTATATTCTGATGTTTGTGTACGTGCGTGCGTGCGCGCGCGGGCGGCGGGCGTATTATGATTTTTCTTTGTTACGCTCAGTTTGGTGCTTATATTCACCATGAGAAAATGTAAAATATTAAATAGTGAGATTTACAAGCGAAAACGTTATTAAGAAATTAAGGTAATAAAATGTAAAATAAGTTATCTTAGATCCAATTAAAGGTTTTATAGTTAAATGATCAGTAATGAAATATGAATGACGCAATTAAGGGAAAAATACAAAAGATATAAATGAAATAACCCAAGAACCCAAGAGCAATATTAATAACCATGTACTTGGGTTAGTGAATGGGTAGAAACATATATATATATAAGTTGTGTTGGAGGGAGAATCCATGACTGGGAAAGCTCATACAAGTATCAAAAGGTAATTAAATTCCTCTCTTCAGGTATGTGACTCATTTATGAATAATTCCTGAGTGCAGGTACTGTGGCACAAATGGGAGTAGACACCCAACCTGTGGTCAATGCTACACACTTAGGGGTAGATTCTCAGTCAGCAGTCTCAGTCAGCACCCTGCAGGTTGAAGGCACAGGAATGACATCAATCGGGATAGATGGACAGGGGATGGGAGTGGACAACCAGGCAGCTGTTGCAGTGCAGTCCTTGTTGGAATCACAACAAATACAAGAAGCAAATGGTAAGCAACAGTAGTGAAGAATATTTAGATATCTTCCTGCTGTTAAAGAACCAATTAAAAAAAAAATACTGGGTTTATTTAACAATTCTATCATTCTGACCTACTGTGCCCCATCCCCTTCTCTTCCCAAGTCTTTAAATATTGATTTGTATCATGTGAAGAGAAGGGGGCTATTTGGTCACATCAGTATCTTGCATGATAATGAAAAAGAAAACTGGTTAGGACCCTGTAAAGAATATAAATAGTGTTATTATAAAATGGAATTCTTACAACAAGAAAAAAAGATCTAGTGTTAACATTTGAGAAGATTAAAAAAAAAATGTATTTCATATTTACAAGTTAGTTTACAAGAAGTCTGAATACAGCTGGCACCTTATGCAATGATTTGTCATAGCTGAAACATTTATACATTTTACGCGAGGCTCAGGATAATCTAAAACACCAACCCCAATACAATAACTATTTGAAAATAGCCTCCTTTCATTTTCAAGGACATATCAAGGCCAGGAGGAATTTCCGTAACCTTTTTAGGCAACAATTTTCTGAAAAATATATGAAAAAAACCCTGAATAATTTCTGGAAATATTTATAAATATAAAAAAAAAATACAAGTGCATTAATTTAGTAAAATTTGGAGGCATTTTTTTAACATTGATGATTTTTTTGTCATTAATACATGAAAATCTACTGTTCAATGTGTACCTAACACTCTGTTTAAGAATCAATTAAACATTTTCTATGCATGAAACAGCAGAGGATGAGGATGTGTTCCAGTGTGGAAGGTGCAAAAAGCAGTTCACTTCCCTCAATATTTTCTTCACTCACAAGCAAACGCAGTGCTTAGCAGCAATGTCACCATCTGCACATCTGCAGCAGCAAGTGGTGCAGCCTGCACCTGATCACCAGCAAACCCAGCTTCATCAGCAACAAACACACCAGCAACATTTGCAACAGCAAGTGCAGCAGGTGTGAACAGATAGCTGAAAGGTTATGCTAGTGTTAATTTGTTTTCTTAAGAGTTTTCACCACCAGTGCTAAGAGTAAGGTATTTCAAATTCGATAGTTAAAATTTCAAGTTTCAAACTTTAAAAAAAAAATTTGGCATATTCATGAAAATTATTTTCCCCTTACACATAGTGTTCATTCTACAGACACTGCACCAGCTTCAGCCACTTGCACATATGCAGCCTGTACAGAATGGGATTCAAACTGCACTCAGCAGTGCTTTGGGTTCTGCAGGTACCACGGCCTTCACATCTAGCATCTGCACAGTAACTCAGGTAGGTACTCCTGCACAGATTATAATTGCTTTGTGCTGAAATACAGGTACTTCAGTCCTTCATCACAGACTTGTAGACTCTTCCTCACCATGTCTGCCAACCCTTCCTGTTATCATTTTGATGTAGTGCTTTAGTGGTATACTTGTTTTGTACTATTCTTTCCTGCTTTGTATTAATGTCTGTTAATAAGTCTCCATATATTTGTTTGCGGGTCTGTGTTTTAATATGTGGTATGAGTATTTTTAATCTGTATTTAAGCATCATTTGTTTTTATTTGTGAATCTACTGTGCAGATCATCATCATCATCATCATCCATCTATCATTATCCATCATCAATATCATCTCCTCTCCATCCCTCCCTCAATCCATCCATCTTTATTATCTTTACCAGGCATAATCCAAGACAGAAAATTTTCTTTTGCTCACAAAAATAATTTATACTTGTGAACATAACATGTTGTGTGTGTATTTACATAAACATAAATACCCATTGAACACACATGCACACCTATACCTTCTCTCACACACACACAATAATTTTTATGTGTATTATGTATTTGTGTGTCAGAAGATGCGTACTCTACGCAAGTGAACTTTCCAAGCAAAACAGTGACAAGTCTTTTTTCTCCTAGAGTAAATTTTTTAAATCTATGTGTTTGAGTGGACTTTAAAGAGTTCATTTTAAATGAGTGACATAGCCCTAGATGCTGAAAAAATCCCTGTGATTTACTATAAATGTAGCACATAGTATCTAAGAAAATATAAGACAGTACTCAGAAGTACAGAGGGTGTCTCTTTTTGCATTTATAAATTCTTCTAAAAACATAGTTTCCTTTACAGCCTTTGAAAACATATGCAACTCTGCCAACATCCCCACTGTCACAGCTACCCCAGGGCGTTGTTCTGACGGATGATTTGATGGCTTTGACCAGTCTGGACCCCAGTAGCCTACAAGGATCGACTATTCAGATGGTATGCTGTATGCTTTTAAATTAATAATGCGTGCTTATAATTGTTGGCACTAAAACCACAGCATTAGAAAAAATGAGAAAAGAAGACTTTAAAGTTGGACAGACAATCCTTTGAGAGACATTGTTTCTAGTCAGCTTGCTTTTGATGCAGGTGGCAGCACCCTACAATCCACGCTCTTCTGGCAGTGTCACCATTCTGAGTGCAGTACAGCCTGCCCCTGCAATTACCACAGCTGGTGCTACCTTTGCCCAACATCCACCTGCACAGCTCTCTTCTTTCAACCCCCATGCTGCTGCTACCAACCCTCAGTTCACCTCATTCACCCCCCTGCCTACAACCACTTGCAGCATCACCCCTTTCACACAGCCTGCCATGCAGACCTTAACTACCCAGCATCATCATCAGCAGCAGCAGCAACAGCCAGCTCCACAGTCACAGCAAATCACCATCACTTTGCCTGAAAAACCAACACCAACCATCTTAAGGCGTACCCCTACCAAAGCAGGTATTGACATTTGATTTCATCACCTTGATTTTTGTGGCTGCATGATCACATTTTAAAGCTCTTAGGATAAATGCTTAAACAGCAAACTAATGTTGGGATCATGGACATAAAGTGTCAAATATATTACAAAATTATGCTGCATGTTTCAAGTTGCAGTCATGAATTGAAGCAGATTGTGGTCATATTTACTGGTTTCCTTTCTGACAGAATGAGGGGTGTGTGAAGGCTTAAGCATTGTTTTGCTTTTAGGTCGCAAGTCATCCCAGTCTCAAGCTGCAGCAGGTGCAGTGGTCATCAGTGGTGAAGTTGATGATGGAGGCAGTGGAAGACGTGGTGACAGGGGAGCCGGGGGTGATGCTAAACGGCGTTCACTGCAGTGTCAGTACTGCAACAAGTTGTTTGCAAAGAACTTTGATCTACAGCAGCACATTCGGGCTCATACAGGAGAGAAACCATTCCAGTGTATTGTTTGTGGCCGTGCCTTCGCTCAAAAATCAAATGTAAAGAAGCACATGGCCACACACAAAGTAAGCTGCATATGCGCTTGTTTTTGTTTACACAAGGAAACGGTTACATACAACCACATCACTTGCACAGCATTGCAGCCTCTGTTTTTGTGTTGTCTTGTAATCCTGTGACCTACAAGGCAGTAAAGAAGTATTTGTTCTATGTTGCTCCATGACTTCTTTTGTCGGTTGTGCATGCATATCAGTGCATGCTTGTATGTGTGGGTATAGGTATCCTCATACAGGATTTGAAAGTAAATATGTATGTTTGCGTCAGTGTACAGTCAAATGCCCAAGTTCTTTGTTTGCATTGATTTTTCATCTATTCCACATCTTTTGTGCGTCTAAGGTGTGGCCCAGTGGTAACTCCAGCACACTACCCAAACAGCCCAAGCCTCAGCCCATGGCACATGGGGAGGACAACTCTCTGCCAGAGAGTGTGGAGGCAGAGACAGAAGAAGAAGTGATTGTAACAGTTGGAGAAGGACATGCAGTGGGACTCATTAAAGAAGAAGAAGCTGATGGAGATAAAGGAAAGGTAAAATATGGAGAAAAAATTTAAATTTAAAAGAAATACCAAATAACAGAAATAAACTGTGCACAAGCTGTGTTCCCTCCTACTCAACACTGCTCACCCACTCCCCGGCCCAGCTTTGCTGGTAATTTCTATTATTTGGCTTTTTTTTGTTTGTTTAAAAAAAAATAAAACCTTTTGTTTTTCCTGGGTATTTATTTTCCTGGGTATTTATTAGCTTTATTGTCATTTACATTTAAAAAAAAATGAAAGTATGCTCTTGCATTTGTGTTTTTCTGCCTGCTAGGTGCTGGAGTCACTGAGTGCAGTAACAAATGGGCAAGTGAAAGTAAGAGTAGTTGTGGACAACTCATACATTTGCCAGTATTGTGCAGCAAAGTTCAAAACCTTCTTTCAGTTAAAAACTCACATGGTGGAGCACAAAGCAGAACAGGTTAGTTTGGTTTTTTTGTTTGTGGTTTTTTTTGTGATCTATGGAAAACAGTTAATTCTTTAGGTCTGGACCTTGACCTTTGATGCTGATACCCAGGTACATAAAAATTTCAAGAACTTTATAATAATAATAATGAGTACATTTTGCATTTCTCAACAAAGAACTTTGCTGCAGATCTGGTGCTTAGAGCTAGGAAGCGGGGCCATGCCACTCCTCTACTTCATTTTTTTGCATGGACTACCCATCCGCTTTCACTTCCAAACTGTCTGTGCTATATTTAATTTCTTTGCAGGCTCCTGCCCTCACTATTTCTCTTAACTTCCTAGAAAACTCCCTCATTGTCTCCTGTCTCCTAACTATTCCTGTCACCAGAACAGCAACATATGGTTAAGGAGTTTTAGTTACTGTGCAGCAAAACAATGGAACTCTCTCCCTTTCCATATCTGCCACCTGCCCACTATTGAATCCTTTAAAAGTGCACTGAAACCGCACCTTTTCCGTAAACATTTCTCTAACAGCAGTCCACAGAGTCCTTTTTCACACCCTTCCCCACTTTTCGGCTTATTACTACTTCCTTGCTTGTCTTTGCAAAATCATGATACTCTCAGTGCTTGTTACTTGGTTCCTTTTTGCTTTTTTTGCTTTTTTTTCTTGTCATCGGTATTGTTGTTTATTCTTCTGTCATTCATATGCTTGTTTTTCTGTCCCTTGTATGTTACCCATGTCTTATTTTTGTTCTTAAGTTCTAAGAGAATGATCCTTAGAAGTGTGAGTATGGGCTATATAAATTTTGCATTTATTATAATTATTATTAAATAGAGTATGTATTGATTACTCCTGAAAGTTCTGAAATGCGCTTGTGGTATCAGTGCCTGGACTAGATGATTGAAGTTTATTCTGCAAAAAGTCAGGAAGAAGTCAGTATTTTGTTTTTGTCATAGTAGTAAAATTGCTAGCCATCATTGCATGTGCACTTGTGTCATCATTTTGCAAAGAAAGGTATGTTTGTTTTGTTTGGAGCTTACTAGCCACAACACATTTCTTACTGTGTTAAAATCTGGACATTGTTCATCAGCCAGATTTTGTTTGATGACTTGGTCAGATTTAGTGAAATTCTGTATCAGAAGTTTTATGCGCCTGCTTCCTAATTCTAGGTGTACAAATGTGTGATGAAGAACTGTGGAGCTTCATTCCGAGAGCTGGACTCATTCCTGGACCATACCAAGACACATGAAAATGAAATGACCTATCGCTGTCACCAGTGCAACAAGTACTTTCCCTCACTGTATGAACTTGGAGTTCACCAATACACACACAGTCTTTATCCCAGTCAGAGCCTTAAATCTGGACCACGGTGAGTCAGCTGTATTTGTGTACAGGCTTGTGTATGTGTCAGATTTACTCTGCTCAGTCCTTAGTAAAGTTAGACCTTTAAGCTTTCAGCATAAGGCAAATGTCTTGAAAATTAATCTTGCACGCATCGCCCTTTGCTTGAAGGATTACTTGGTTAAGAAACAGGTCAAGAAGTATTGTCAATAGTAATTAATTACACATTTTCTTTGTAACCCTGTTGCAGGCATTTCCAGTGCACCAAATGTGGGAATAAGTACACTACTCCAGAAGCTTTGGAACATCACTTGGCCACCACCACCCATCAGTATCCGTGTCCCCACTGCCACAAGATTTTCAGCTGTGAGCGATTTCTACGAAGACACCTCCCCATACATGGATCTGAAGGTGAGAGTCTAGCTGCAGCTAGACTGCTTGCATAATGCACAATGAAAGACAATAACATTTTTGATTTACTGTGACATTTTGAGAAAGTGAAATCATTCTTCAGAAGACTTGTTTAACACTTTTTAAGTAAATGCCATTTTTGTAATGTCCTAGTATGAGCATAGAGCCATTCTAAAAAGTATAGCAGTAATAGATGATAAAAGATTTGAAAGCGCATCTAGTCATACATTTAATTATTGTCCTTCCTGTATACAACCCCAGGGTGAAGTTGGTCATGGTTGTTTTCCACTCCAAAAAAAAGTGATATGTTTTATGGTATGTTGTGTTATTCATATTTCTTTCAATATGCAGACAAAAAAAATTGGCCAATGACTTTGTTCTAATGTACCCTACATTTGGTATCTGATACACAAGTGATACCTCTTTTGACGACCATTAGAATGCAGGTGAATGAAGAGGTAGATGATGAATAGAAATGGTTAACAAGATGCAAGAAGAAGACAGATCTGTCAGGTTCTGCCTTTCTTACAGGACAATTTGAATGTCACTCTTGTGGTAAACGGTTCAAGACGGAACACTATCTCAAGTCCCATCTGCTGATTCACACTGGAGAAACACCTTACCAGTGTCAAGCCTGCAATGCAGCATTTAATAGAAAAGACAAGTTGAAACGACACATGACCATCCATGAAGCTATCAAAAAGTATCGCTGTCCCTTTAAATCCCTGACAGGTTTGCTGCTTTTTCAAAATTAACCTATGTTATGGGTACTTGATCAAAATGTTGGTGCTTTATTTTAAAGTATGCATAATTTTTCCTGTATATCAGAAAACACATATTTAGTTTAGTATGGCTTATCATACATCAAAATTGTTGTTTTTACAGCCATCACTACAGAGTTCTCGAAGAGAAGAGATTCATGAGTTATTGTTCTTTGATAATTATTGTTTAGTGCAGTGGTGCCCAACCTTTTCTCGCCCGAGGGCCGGACTGGACATGATATAAACTCTCACAGGCCAAAACTTGGCAGTTTTGCCAGAATCATGATGTTAAAAATGAAATTATGTTGCGTCTGGTTGAAATAAGCAGACTGGATGAGGCACCTTTGTAGGCCGGATGTGGCCTGGTGGCCGTAGGTTGGGCACCCCTGGTTTAAAGTTTGCATTGGTAGTTTCATTCCTCATGGCTTCACTTTGAGTAGCATTCGATTTTAAAGAGCAGTTTTGCACCAGTGGTTTAATGGTTTGTTTTTTTTTGTACCATGTTAGGCTGCAACAAAGAGTTTAATAGACCTGATAAGCTCAAGTCACATATCATCACACACAGCGGCATTAAGCCTTTTAAGTGTAGTGTCTGTGGAAAGGGTTTCAGCCGACGACCACACCTCATGGAACATGAACGAGGTCACAATGCTGACTATCGCTTCAAGGTTAGTGAGAGCTTTGCTCATGTCTTGAGAGTGTTTTTCAAATGCTTTCCTAAGTTTACTGAACTGCATGGCTTTAAAAATTAATTTTAGCACCTGTGATTCAGCTCAGCAATGTTATTTATTTATTTTATGATTTTGTTATTACTGTCCTGAATCGTGAACATTTTCAGGTGATTGTGAAATGCAAAAGTAAGTAGACCTTTGAAAGAGTGTTTTGAAAATTTGAATGCTTTTATTTTCCAGTGTGAGAAATGTGGCAAAGGGTATTTCCGAGCTAAGCTTTTCAATGTGCATAAGTGTCAGCCTGACAGATCTAGAGCAGAACCCCAGCTGTTCAGACCCCGGAATCGCCGTAAGATTGGGCGGCCTCGCAAACGATTGGTAACCATATCTGGTGCAGCATCGAACCAAGATGACGGGACTGGATCAAGGCGATTGTCTGGAAAGTCAGGCCTGAGGTCTGGCAGTGGCATCCATTTGAGAAGTGCTCGTGTGGCAGCTGCTATTGCTAGTCATAAGAAGGGGACTTCACGTGTAAGAGCAGTTACTATGGTAGCTGATGATGAGAATGAAGGAGATAAAGTAGGTGGAGGAGAGCATATTGTGAAAGATCAGACATCAGCCACCATTGTGGCATCTCTGGAGAACAAACAGTCGGTTACACAGGTGAGACCTTATAAAGGACAGGATAATTGAATTTTTGTACATCCCTGATACCCGTGTAGTGCAGCTCACTTAGCCCAGTTGATCCAGCTGGCAGGAATGGGTTCCTGACTTTTATGAGGGTTGAGGAAGGTAAGGCAGCTAGGGAGAGATGGGCACTGCCCTCATGTAAAGCTGGCCCCGAGAAAAGGGAGGTCTCTAACATCTCACTAATGACCTGAAAAAGATCATGAGACCACCTTTGCCTGCTCTGGATTGTCAGTAAATGGTGCCGCATTACCGAAAAAAGTTCCTATTATTGATATTATCTATAACAAAGTTAAAACTCATAAATAATTTTAAATAAGCTACTTGGTTTGAATTTATATTTGTGATATGTTTTCTTTTACTCTTTTTTTAGGAAAGTCTTGGTGATCTTGATGGAGAGGAAGTCATTGACCACTATGTAGTCCACCTCACAGACTGCGGTGATGGTGGGATGCCCACTCTGCACACTGCCCTCACCCCAGCCAGCATTCAAGCTGGGCTAGCAGCAGGCACCCTTCAGCCTATCACCATCATAGAAACTACAACCGTTCCTGGGGGAGCAGGACTCATGGAGGCAGCAACATTGCCTGTCATGGGTATGTCACGTAGTGGAGAAGTCGTTACAACTCAAGTGGTGGTGACAGGAACAGGGTCAGGATCACAACAACAGACATACGTAACGTGCCCAGCACAGCTTGTGGATTTTAGCACAGGGGATCCTGTTCTGCAGGGTACAGAAAGTCTGCTGAAGGCTTCTGCTGAAATCTTGCAGACTGCTAGCTCAAATTCTTAATTGTATATAGGAACAACTACTGCTTTGATTGTTGTTTTGTTTTGTGTGGGTTTTTTTCAGCCTTAAATGATATTTGAATGGGGAGAGAGGGCTTGATGTTTCCAGAAAGATTAAAAAAAATGCTTGAAAATTTCTAGTCATTAAATATTTTTTGATAAGCACAAACAGGTACTCCAGATGTTGATTCCCACATTTGTGATTTCTTGTTGATTTACAATATTGTAAAAGTATATTGTACATGGAAAAATAAAAGAATTTAAGTATCAATGATCATTTTGCTAAAGCTTTCTCTGTGAAGTCAAAACAGCAAAGTAAATGTATTGTGTGGATTTAATTCATTATAATTTTTCTGGTTTGAGGACTCCCCCCTCCCCCCAAAAAAGAACATAACCCCCCTCCTCCTGAATTTGTAGGAGAGGCATGATCAGTTGGAGTATTTGTGTAACTATGCCTCCATAACTATCAAAGTCGTTTGCGCTCAATTTACAGTATTTCAAAATAAACTGATAATAGATAATGTATGAAACTTTGGATATAGCAATGCATTGTACCTGTAAACGTTGTGAAAAGAGTCAGTGACTGTTCCAGATGAAAATGATCCCACATATAACATTAGCTTTGCAAGTGGTATTACAACCTGTGTCTTGAATGAATTTTTGTCTCTCAGGATCACTTCATGCTGCTGGGAGTGTAAGTGCCTATAACATATTTGCTAATTCAGACCATGTCACTTCTGTGGCTTTACTTAAAACAAATTTGTCTGACAGGTTTTATTCATTCCATCCTGAAAGTCTACAGTTATTTATACATGTCGTCTATCATAGAACACATTACACTGATCAGTGTGCAAGCTTTACACTTTTGTTTTTTTAAGACATTTTAACACAAGGGAAAAAAAAAAATAAAAGGCAATTTTATAAGGGAGGTAACTGAACTGAAAATTGGTTGCACCGTGTTGCGTCCCTTGAACTAAGCTCGTGCAAGCACCTGTTCAGCACGAAGGTATGTGCCTGCATGGTTTCAATGAGTGCTCAAGATAAATTGTAGAGTTCTTTCTCCTGTCGTGGTGAGGCTGACAGTAATTATCGTTGGACTTAAAGATTCTTCGCCGATGCCGCCGCTAACATTATCATTATCACAACATAGTGTTCATGATCTGTAAATATATTCATATTAAAATGAAATAATCTTAATATGATTGATTTAAGAACTTATTAAACCGTCCACAACAAAATGTTTTCATTTCGTTTGACATTATATCGAGTCGTGTGTGCAAGCACCTCGTTTAAAGACATCCGCGGCACACACGCACGTACTCTGCAAACTGGTTTGTAAAATCATAGTATCACCATAATATTATGTCAGTCATGTCTCTGTACTGACACCAGTTGTGTCACTATGACATTCAACCTAGCTCTAGGACGTCAGTTTTGTCACTGCAGTGCCGTCAGTCGTTGATAATGACACCAGTATTTTACAATATAATCTCCTCTGTCTTGGCTTTGTAATGACATTGCAAGCGACATTATTTTTTAGGGAAGGCGACATGATATTACATCTTCCGTCCGAGTGACCATGCTGTGTTGCCAGAGAGTTCTTCTCTGTTTACCATACATAAAATTGCCCTTTTAGTCACTGAAATACATGGGCACTGTATTGAAAGGACACACGAACGGATTTAATCTGCCGTCCCCTTGTTTGCCTCCGCACAGACCCGAATAATCTGTAGTTCCGCAATCGTGTCTGCAGTAGGAGGCTTCAAATAAAGACATTCACATATAAATCGTAGGCTGTCTCCTCCAGCGATGATACAATGAAACCTTTTTTTTTCTGGTGAATAATTCGCTGGCATTGTTTCCGCCATCCGCCGCTGCTGACAGAGCTGACATTTGAGATGTGGCTGTTTGCTTCCACATCGATCTGATGCTGCAAAGAACATAGAGTTGGTTGGGGGCGTGGCCATCTACAGGGATGCTGGCGACCTTGGCTTCATCCTAGCTCGTCCTCAAGCATACATTATAGATGTTTAGTGATGTTAATAACTGATTCTGCGAAAAAATAGTATTGGAAGCATAACCTCTTAAATGAACGGTGACAAAATTCTTTTACTAGTAGAAACATCTTAACGAAGATCACACCAGTTTAGTTACCATTCGCTAACGGTCTTTTCTGGGTCTTGCGACTACGTTTTCTCCGAAACACATTTTAACAGTGGGTAAGCAACAGGCCAAGAGATTGCAGCAACTGCTGCCCGACACTGTGTCAGAGTGCATCGACATTATTATCGTCTGCATCATGTCAGAGCTTCAGTCTGCAGCATAAGGGCGCTGACGAGGTGCCAGTCGGGTGGAGGTAGCCTTTCACAACGGAGGTGGAATACCACGTGACCTTCAGACTTGTTTGAAGCTTGGGAGGGCGGGGTGGCAGTTGACAACTCGACAGCACTTCACTGTGTTGACTAGTCATGGTTTAGTTAGCAGACAGCAAGCGGTCGTTGACGATCGCAAATGTCATTCAGGCTTGCATAGTTGATTTTTCTTTTAATGCCGACGACAATATTTTTTTCTCTTTTTTTTTCCTGCTCAGAGCGTTCGCTTTCTTTGTTTTTTTTTTTCTTTCTTCTTTTTTTTCTTGCATGTTATCTTGCAGAGGTGATTATGTCACCATGATGGAGATTCATTCAAGGATAAATTTGTGGATTTCTGGTACCTGGATTTCTGACTTGTTTGTATCATGCCACACATTATCATGGTGTGTGCTGTTCTGATCAAACACGCTGATTTTCACCAACCTTTATCCTTGCAGGTTATTATTATTTTTATCCTTTTACTATATATCTTGATCTGTTTATCTGTCTGATCAAAAGCGCTTGGAACAGAAAAGAACTGTTACTTGTCGCAGTCACGGGCGTTGGCAGGAGAGCTGCCCAACTGTTACTGTTTCCAAATACCTTCATGTATCGTGCAGAGTGTAAACATAACTGACAATATTGTTAGCGTAAATATATCATTTCAAAGCTCTTTGAGCTTCCTTGTGTGTGGGAAACTTGCGGTAAACAAATTATCTCGACGACGACGACGACGATGATGTAAACAATGGAGTTGCTTTTAGTACCCAGCATGCTCTTTGTTTACCGTATGACGTTCGGACAACTGTCAACACGGTTACCATTGACTTGTGGTGGGTTCTCAGGGTGGAGGTAGTCTGACGGTCTTTGTCATCCCCAAGTTAATCTCAGTTTTGCTTGCATGTGTGGAGCCGAGATCTTGTCTCCTGGGCATCTCTAACAGACAGTAATCACGCTCCGATAGCCTGGAAAAATTCAGGTTGGCGAGGACTGTGTTTTGAGGTGACCAACTAGGGAGTTGCAATCCACACTTGGGAATTAAAACAGCAAGAATTTTTATTCTAGAACATCGGTTCTAATCGAGAATTGGATTCGTCTATATGTCCTCGCCAGCTCTGCAAAAACACGTGCGTGCCACATCATCGTTCCCTTCACACCAAACCGGCTTGTCGTCTGCAGAACTCCCTACACCTAAAAAATAAGAATAAAGAACACAACAACCGCAGCATCCAAAGTTAGTGTAATAAAATCAAAAGTTTGTAGACCTTAGCGTCCGTGAACCTTTGGCAATGCACACTATCCCGAGAAAGGTGGCGGCGGTGCGGGAAGGGAGAGGGGTAATCTGCAAACCTAATTTCATGACAGCACATAGTAGGAGGTAGTAACAGGGTCTAACATGTTAAAATGGCCTCTCTGCGAGTGTGTAGAGGGGTAGGTATATATATATAGCTATTCTCACCCGTGCACGTAGCTACTCGTAATCGATAGCTGGCTGTCACGTGATGTCTGCTGGAATCCGAGGATCGGGAAGTGATCAAAGTATTGCTCTCTCCCTTTACCCAAGCCTTTTTCCTTCATTGGAAAGAATCCACATTTCTTCATTGAGAATGTTTGCTAAGTACTGGCTCAGTTGTAGCATTTTTCTTGAACGGAAAAGAATTTTTTTTGAGGGACTGTTATTGAGACTTAGTCTTTGGAAATGACTTACAAACAACTGCTTATTTCTGCTTGTTTTCTATTTAAAAAAAAAACATCCTACTTTCTCAGAAGGTAATGTGTATTTTTATCTCCGTTGTCTTCACAGTAAAAATGAAATGTAGGAAGGACCACTCAGATCTGATTGGTTAGCCGGCTTCTAGACACACATCTTTCCAGCGGAGACATCACCAAAATCACGATCTTCTCCCCTCCTGAACTTCAGCAGTTTCGGCCCTGAGTGATTGTCGGGCCACAAAAACATTCCTGAAATGCCAAAATGGCCGAACAGGACTTGCGCATTTCCAGGCAAAATGTGGATGTGATGGAGACTGAAGCCTGTTGACAGTGAATAATTTTCATTAAAACGCATGATAAACGCTCGTTTCCGCTTTTGCCCGGCGGCATGTTTGGGTTGTAGGTGTAAATAATTTTCTTTGAAAAGTGCTCCTCTTTGACATCCTCAAGTTTGGTTTGGTGGAGCTGTTCACGCTGACCTGCGCGGTCCTTGTACCTGTTCAACATCGTGTCTGCTTTGTTACCCCTGTGGCCGTAGTTGTAACACGAGGGTAAAGCGTTGCCCTGGGGCAGTAGGAGAAATTCAAGGACAAGTGTCTTGTTTCCAAAGATATAAAGCGATGCCCAGACCCCCTCAGATGTTGTTTTACCCCTGGAGCAGTACTTATAAAGTGTGGCAAAGGTGTCCGAGGGTAAAGAAAAATGAAATAGTGTCCGCGGGGTCTGGAAACCGTTTTTAGACTTCAAAAGCAAGACTCTTGTTTCTTCATCATGTACGTTGGACGTTATGGTCTTCGATGTTTCCGTTTTGTTTTTTTTTGTTTGTTTGTTGTTGTTTTTTTAAGAACTTTCAGAATGGCCAGGAACCAAACTTTGAATCAGCAACGGAAACATACAAGATGGTTGTAAAGACGAAGATAAAACCAGAACTGCACATTTTCTCACCATCTCTGGCATAAAAGATATATTTCATTTAAAGCATTATCATAGCCACCCGTTTACAGCACAAAGGAGCCTCAAACACACACACACATGGGAGACAACATCTTTTTCACATAGCTTTATTTAATTAATTTTAATCTTCTCTGACAGACACTTTGCTGTGCGTTTCAGAAAGGATGTTGAGAGACACAACAGATGCGCCAGCTGGTTTGCGAAGTGAATTGTTATGGTGTTGTACGAACATAAGCTCTTGACTGTGACAAAAGTCATACATTGCAGGAATGCTGGTTTTTTGTAATAAAAAAAAAAAAGGAACATGCATGCCCATCTATAGAGCAAATTTGACCCTGACGATCATAAGCCGGGTGGGAGCCGGGTACACAGTGGCATGATGTTAACGGGAAGCAGCTGTATGCTAAACTATTGTTTAAATAAGGATTTGAGCTGATTGCTAAGCCTTGCATTCAGCTCGCACCTCTGTGCACCCAGCCCTTGTTTTCAGGGTAGGTAGGTACTATAGGGTCAACACTGATACTTCACAACACTTGAATGTACACGAGTCGCATTAAAGAAGAAATACTTCTCGGTTCTGGCGCCTAGTAAACAACTTTCAAGATGATATTTTGAAGAATTTGGATCCCCCGTGAGTATTTTTAATGGATTCTTTTCTGTGGCAACGACGTATGTTTGGTTGGCAGTCGTTACTATTCATTTATTTTTCAGTAGAATGGATGAAGTTTCTTCAAGACATTTTCCGTAGGCACTGCTATTCCAAAAAACAGATAAGTAAACTCGGCATGACTTCTGGCACAAAGAAGAATAATTAAAAAAAACTATAAAATTCTTAGAAAGCTTTTAGGAGGGATGGGGTGTGATGCAAAGCAAGCGGTGCTTTATAACATCTGCAAGGGTCCAAGGTCCTTAAGAAGAAATGCAAAGAAGCTGAAGGATTGAAAAGAAAACCCACATTTCCGGTTTGATTGCACTGTTTATTTGAGCACAGTTTTCGTTCCGAAGCAGGAGTCGGTTTCGCGAAGGTTAGCATAAGGTATATATATATATGTAGAAAAAGAGTAATGAGCAAACGTCAACGATACATTTATACAAAACAAACAAAATTGATGAAAGCAAATCCATAAAGACATTTCGATACGTGTACATTAAGTATGTACGTAAAGTAGAGCAATATTCATGATAGAGGGTGCAAGACCCAGCAATTGTATAAAAATCGTAAAAAGAAAAAAAAAATAATAAAGAAGCCTAATGATGTGTGATCTTTGCGTGAAAACGTAGAGCTGGAAGGTTGGTGCAGTGGGGGAGATCAAACTTTCCAGGCCATTGCTATCGACTTGAAAACACTGGGGACAAAGTGGACAGGAAAGCCAACCGAAACTTTGAGCAAGAAATACAGAAAATGAGTTATCTTTCTAACTGAAGTTTCTGTCTGCTGAAAAAGAAAAACCAGAGAGGAAAGACTGGGCTTCCCTTCCGAACCCTCACCACGTCGTGTCTTGTTCATCTAACCATTTGAGACTTAGCCGAGTGTTTGCAGACACTTTGTGAGATGCGTCAAGCGAATTTTGGAGTGACTCATCCAACGAACATTCGACTTTGACAACCATGTTTCTATCATGTCTGATACCTTAGAACGCTAAATGTCGGACAATTGTTAAGCAAAAGACTGATAGATGCTTAAATGCGCTTCTTTATCATCCATACACAACCCTGGAGACTTCCCAGCCCACGTTTTTTCAAATAACATGCCATCATGCGCACTAAAAACAAGTGTTGGTGATCTGTTTGAAGTTTCTGTTTTAGTGTGAAATGTTGCTTTGGAAAGTTGCTGTTGTTGTCCTAAGGGCAAAGCTGATGGCCTGAGTTCGGTTTGGACCATATAAGCAGCCGTATGTTGCGAGTGGTCCTACCCTTCAGTTGCTAAGCGCAGCGAATTGACTTTTCAGGACTAGGCAGTGACAGATTCACCCGTATAATTTTATTTTTATTTTTTAGTGTCCGAATATAGCATGATGCTCTAGAGTCTGAACTTTTCCGGACTAGGCAGTGACCGATTCACCCGTATAATTTTTTATTGTGTGTCCGAGTATAGCCTGATGCTCTAGTGTCTTTCTGCGCATGCGTCGGTTCGTGGCCGGGTGGATTGTGTTGGATGTGGAGGGCAGTTATAAGAATGTTGCACAAAATGACTTCCTGTTGAGACTCGTCGGCGCCATTTGGGGAAGTACGGTACGTAAGGCATGCTCAGCTGTCTGACAAAGACCATCAGGGGCCGAGGTCCAGAAAATGGAGACATAACATAAGGAACGCTACAGCCGCTGAACAAACATCTCGACTGACCTTTCGCGCAGAGGTCGTCCTGAAACCAAGAATCACAGTCGAGCAAACCTTCGTGATCGATGCTAGGTGATAGACATGGACTGGTCGGGATATACAAAAAGCTACAGTTTGGTTCCACGCGTGGGGAAGATGATATGGAGGTCAAAAGAATGGACAGTAAAAGGTCTATGCAGTTGAATATGAAAGACACGTCCACAGTAATTAATAATCAAACACTCAATGGCCTGGCACATACGATGGAGGACGATTGAGATGTGCAATGGTTGGAAGGGAAAGACACAGCCGCGTGAAGAAGCTCACGTGATCAGGACGAAATGTTTGAGAGAGAGAGAGAAGGAAGCAGCGGGTTACTCTCCTTTCTTGCGAAGGCGAGATCCACCGTTCTGCCGGAAGGCGAGTGATCAGAGGGAAGAGGGGGATGTGGAGAGTGGAAGGAGGGTAATGAGGTGGGTTGGGTGGGTGGGTGGATAATGACGTGGAAGATTTCTTCACTTGGCGGTCGCCGCGGCTTCAGCGCCGCTGTCCTCGACCCGCGAAGCCCTCGCGAAGGTGATGAGGACCATGGACAGCTCGTCCTTGTCTATACGACCGTCTCGGTTGAGGTCGCACTGCTGCAGCAGGACCCGCTTGGACTCTTCAATGTCCTCAGCATCGTAATCCTGGGAAACAAAAATCATCATCATCGGGTGGTTAAACTACCCAACGTCCCACATGGCGGAGGGTTTAAAACTATCTGCAGCTGTAACATCACACAAGGGAGCGAGAAAAACTGTCAGAACCGTTTTCCGCCTGAATGCTCTCCCACGATCGAGATTGAGACTTGTCTCCCCTAGAGCCCTGCATGGCTTATTTCCTCCCCAGGCCAGGTAGTGTTGACCGTCCTGCCATCATCGTGATTGATATCGTTTCGTCACGTGCAATTTGGTCATCAGCGATTTCCAGCGTGGGACCAGCGACAGCAAGCGCGTGATCGCAAAGGCAGGGCATAGCATGCTGTCATTACCTCCATTACTTCCCATTACCACCATTACTGCCCTGGACTATCATGTTGGTTCTGTTACAATCCCGGGCTGATTAACTTCAGAGGCATGCTCTTCCACACATAAAGAGATAAAAAAAAAAGTAGAGGACAGAGCGATCTTAGGGACAATGTTAGGACACGAGGCCAAGTCGATCTTTCACGTGCGACGTGGGACACGTGTGAAAACTGTTCATGGAGGACGTGGTCAGTAAATGGAGGGTGAGGGACGGGAAAAAGTAAAACCCCTTTACTGTATGTAAAGTGTTCTTTGACAAAGGATATATGCTACGTTAGAAAAGTTTTTAGTGGACATGATATTCACAGCCTGAATTAGAGTTTCTCAAAAGAATCGAGCAAAGCAGCTGATGGCTACCATATCTTTCATCATTCCATTTGGCATTCTGTAGACAACATGTTTACTTATTATTCTGAGTGCGTCCGTGTATGTGTGTGTGTGTGAAGCATGCCCATAGGGCTGGGATTTGTCGCTTTATAAGATGATGATGATGTGGATATGACTAAGACTATAGCTGGTGGCTATAAGCAATCCAGCGGCATTGTAATTTGAGTTCAGGATGAGAAGTTTGCAAACTTGGCGAGGTGAGAACAACATACCTCTTGAATCAGTTCCATCAGGTCTTTCAGGAATCCATGCAGTTCCTCGTTCTCTATCCACTTGTTGTTGTCCTGCAAGTGCAGACACAGAAGCGAGAAGATCACATCTCAAGCAAGGAGCTAGAAGTCAAACACTCGCTACAACTCAACCAAGGAGGCAGGAGCCAAAGGTTCGCCACATCTCAAGCACGGAGTTCGTGAGTCACAACTCAGTAATGTGTGTGACTGTCACGCACGCTCACCAACCATCAAACCAATCAAACCTAGAAACCAATGTCCCACGTGCTATGCCGGCTAGTCTGTGGCAGGAGAATATTGGGGTATGTCCACGCAATGATTATTTTCTCCTTCTTTCGTCTGGCAGGCAGACTAAACACAATTTATTTTCCATTCTCACAACAGAGGAGAGAACACACACTGAAAGAAAGAGGGAGAACAGAGATGGACAAAATACAGCAACACGTTGAGATGATGGCAAGCACTCCCTTTGCCATTCTTATATCTGACAAAACAGTTGCCCTTCCTATTCTAATGTTTCACAGTTTGTGTCTGTTTGGGAAGAATACCTACCCGGTCATAGAGGTTGAAGACACGAGTGATGTCATCCTTTGTCAACTGCTTGGCGCCCTGCACAGACAGCACATTCTGTTACTGCTGATCACAATTTTACACGAAGACCAACGCTTCTCATTGACTTAGGTCTTCGTCCTCTACTACTACAAAAATAGTCCCGCGCTTCTAGCAACCGTACCAAACCTCCTCCCCATTCATTCAAACGTTCTGAAAAAAGTAACAGCTGCACGATGGCAACCGGTTAGTTTGTGTAGCAACTCGGGTGTGATTAGCCACCCGCGCAAATGACCTGGCAGGTCGCCAGCGGCAAGAGAAATAGATGGTCACGGTTGCCGTCCGTCTGATGATGGTCTCTAAGCGCAGGCGGCAGCACTAGTTGAAGATATGTAATTACACCAGTAAATTACTGCCACCCGCCTTCCCGACTTTGGTGTCGCCGTCGTCGCAGACGCTGTAGCAGTGTCGTAATTAACCGCAGGGTTCGACTGGGTATCCCCCCACTGCCTCCTCCAACCTCCAGCAGGACTCTGGCGTGGAGGTGTACTGTTCGACATCAGGCGTTTCCGCCAGAGGGAAACCGAGACCGGTCAGACACGAATGAAAGAACAGGGTGTAAGCCCCACTGGGATCCAGTGTCAACAATGCTGTCTTGTGGATCAAGTGCTGATAACTCTGCCTACACAATCGAGTGTTAATAATTCTGCCTGTAGGATCCAGTTTTAATCATTGTTGTCATGGAACTCCGTGCATTGCATCTGTCGCTAGGTGTTGTCCAAAGAACATTTGGATCTTCCGTAGTGCAAGTTCACTGTTAGCGAAGATAACAATATGGAGGGGAATGTAGAAGATGAGATCCGAGGTGATACTTGTAGCCGTTTATCCCGAGACCAGAGGCGAATTATTCACCCAAGTAGTACCTTGAACTCAGTCCAGTCAGTAAGATTGCACTGTTCTAAACCTTTAAAAGCATTTTAGTTGTCAGCCAAGCAAGAAGTGACTGAAGACTTTCTGTGCATCTCGTCCCCAGACGGCGGAACACAGATTGAGTCCAGGCTGATGCTCATCGTGGAACCTCACAAATATCTGCTGCAGCAAAGCCATCAGACTGTAGACTGTCTAGACCGGAATAGTCGTCCTTAACATACTTCTGCTTCCGCTGGACTAGTGTCTGTCCGGTCGCAATTTTTTTTTCTCTAATTGGCTATAGGTACGAAAGGAGTTTGAGTGGCTGAAGTTGAGGAAAGGCATTCTGCTGGCAATACTGTGAATTAGGACAAGTTCTTCCGGGTAAGTCAAGGAAGGGGATAGGTGAGGGTTGTGGTTGTGAATGGGATAAATACTCATGGCCAGTAATTTTTGAACCGAACTGTGGTCAGAACTGCAAGGATATACTCTATAACGTACGCGCCATGTGGTCTTCTGCTCCATTTACACGAGATACATGTTATATAGATATATGATGTATTTGGTAGGTTTAAACATCAACATCTATTACTTGTATGACATGACTTTAGTATTACCTACCTTGTATGGACGTGTGACAGCCATGACACTTGCCTTATAACTGTTTAATTACCCTTTTTAATCTTTGTTTATGTTACTGTTCTTCCTTGTTTAGGAGATTGCGGGATATACATTTCATGACTACTTACCACAAATATTTCAAAGACAATCAGATGTTCGCTTCTAAGAAAGTGTATACAGCTGAGGAATCATCTGCTGGTATGGGTGTGAGGATGTTAGCTACAAGTCTGATTATTCTCCAAGTTAATACCTAGCGTGCAGCAGCGCCACCTGATGATAAAACGTCTACAACATCTGAATGAAGACCGTCAGCCTTTCAATAAAACCAATTTCTCTGTACTTTTTTTTCTTTTCTTTCTTTTTTTTTTTTTTTTTGACGAGAGTTCTGTTTACCGGTTTCTGGAATGTCTAATAACAGAAACAATAAAAGAAGACATTCAGCAGCAAGGCAGCAATTTTCCGTCAGTCTTACCTGGCAAAATCGACTTCATCGACTTCGAGAAAGGATATGACCGGCTTTGTCGCATGAGTCGCACAAGAAGGAGGGTCAATGAAACATGTGAACGGAAGTTATGATAAACTGCAGCCAGTCATGCGCCAAGCGGATTGATTTCTCTCAGAAGAAAAAAAAGGAAACGATGCATTTTCCTCTGAAGTAATCTTCTGCAAAGAATATTGATTGTTGCTGTGGGAGAATCAGAAGGTCATATCCCCAACTCAAGGAATCCTTCATTTTCTGGATTGTTTTTGTTTTTTGCGATGACCTCTTACCACTCCCCCGCTACACCCAAGGACTTGATTCAGAAAATCTTGATAAAGGAAAGGGTTAGTGAACTCATGCCGAATTCCCTTTAATAGTTGACAGGTTGCTACGTTTGAGCTTAGATTTTTTTCTTTGCCTTGAAACCAAAATTTCCCTAAAGATTAAAGAGGTTTCAAATAAAAAGTAACTACTGTGGTCTCTAATAGATATAGGATTAAACAGTGAAGATCTGAAATATATAATAAAGTTATTTTTTAATTTTGCTCTTCTCATTTTAAGCAGGATGAAGGGAGTCAAGGCAGAAAATGAAAAAATGAAGAAAAAAGCAAGGCCCTTGTATTTTTTTCTTACTCTCAATTCTTAAAAATTATTTCTTTCGATTATCTCAGCTTCCGTGCCAGCAGTTATGATGTCGCCTCTAAAAGGTCAGAGGTCTGTCAGACAGCAACATTCGTGGCCTGAGGCAAGTGGACGGTTGCAGGCAATTAGAAGGAAATGTTAAGTGCAAAGAATTAAGCTCAACCACCCCTCGAAGGCGGTTTTAGGCACTCTAGGATGTGGAACTGTGTAATCCAGGGTTTGGCTCATGCGTAAAGTATTTGATGCTGTTAATGATGAAAGTAAACACATCATTTCTGTTGTTTATTGTGTAGTAGATCGTTCACCTCTGAGCTGGAGTCATTAAGGTTCCTGACAACAAGTAGACAAACAGGTCTCATAATAGAAGAGGTCTCCATGATGGAAGGTCACTGAGTCACGAGTTTATCCTCTTTTTGTCTCGCTAGTCATGTCAGCTATGTTCATATCGCATTTCATTGGCCTTACTTCTCCAAGGTTGGAAATGATGCCATCCAAAGCACGACTTTACCAAATACGAACAACTTAGATATCTTTCTATCAAAATCCTCATCTCTGTTGGTGGACGGACCTTCTTTGCAAATATCGTATTTCTATCAAAAATGACATAAGTTTCTATTTCATCCAAAGTCTCCAATAAAGAAAAAAACCGGCAAAGCATTCACGTTGTCAAATGACAAGTAAAATATGAAGAAAAAACTTCATTTCCATAATCAAAATTCTTTACGCAGAAAATATAAGCAGAATTTTAAAAATTAGGCTCGAGTTTTTATGAAATTTAATCTAGCTCACCTCCCCTTGTCCTTTTCTTGCCCTGTTTACCAACCGGAGGGATGATTGTGTTTTGGAAGCCCAAGACCGACAGTCTGCATTTTGTTGGCTTAATTATGGTAATTCTCTTGAGACATCCCTAATGCTCCAAACGCCAGGACAGGGAGCACAGCAAAAAGCCGAGTCTGGTAATTGTTCTGTCTCAGACCTGTCCTTACACCGTCCAGAAGTCACGACAAGGTTGGGACTCTAGTAAGTCTCCTTCCGTGAATATGTCAGTGAGGCCGATGAGCTGCAGGCAAGCATCCCACTGAGGCAGATTTCATTATTCCGAGATAATATCCCCCACTCTAGCCTCAAGCTCTGTCTGGTCCTCATACATGCTTGATCTGTGGTTCTCTGGCTGCTGTTCGGAGACGGTTTTCAAACGCGTCTGTACCTGACCGATGATCTGAGATGTTGAAAATATTTCGGCCAAGACAAAGATACTGTGAATTGTACCCCCATTCATTTTTACCTGGGATAACTGAGGCTCAAACCATCAACGACTTGCACTCCGAAGAAATAGGCGAAATAAGTATCTCACAACAAGAAGGCTTAAGAGGAATCAGCATCTTGTAAAGGCTTGACCATCTGAAGATTATTTTTGTTCCTCTTTAAACATGTCGGTGTAGTCAGGCAGGATTGATGGACGGGTTGTGGTTTAACGCAATGTCTTGAAACACCGAAGGAAAAGAGAAAAAATGTACCTGGATTCACGTTAGTAGTTGACAATAATCAAGAAAGATACCGACAAAGGTCAGAAGATACCGAGAAAGGTCAGAAGATACCGACAAAGGTCAGAAAAGTCAAGGAAAAAACATTCAAATGCCATATGATATTGAGAAAGTTCAGAAAAAACTGACGAAGGTCAGAAGATACCAAGAAAGGTCAGAAGCAAGAAACAAGGTTAGAAGATACTGCCGAAAGATCAAAGGCAGCCGACAAAGGTCAGAGGCAACCGACAAAGGTCAGAAGATACCGAGAAAAGTCAGAAGATTCCAAGAAAAGGAGTGATTGAAGGGATAAGATTGCATGCTAAAAAAAAAAGACATTCATTGTTATCTGATTTGACAAGATTTTGGAGACATGTCTGAGTTCTTCTCCGTGCCATGGCAGACAACCTGGCTAAGTATGCGAGACTCAGTAGGTCTCTTGTATCTGTGTACCTTGTATCCTTCTCTGCCTTTAAACAGTAACCGTTCAGATGTTTTTATTGACTTAAAACATTTTATGATTGAATTATTATGAACGTAAACTGCACAACGTGCTTATGCTATGGCTAAATAATCTGTCTAAAAACCACGGCTTCAGTGAAAATTTTGATAATTGGTTGATGACCGTATACAATGGTCAGTATGATGCATTATGTTCAACTAAAAGTTGTGTTTAGCAGAGTATTTAGATTAATAATTACAAATGTTCAGTATATATTTATATATTACACATATTCACATAAAAATTATTTACCGTATAAAATATCTTTTAAGAGGATTAATGCACGTTCAAGAAAATAACAATAGAGTAACTCGTTCAATTAAAAAAAGATCTGATTGTGGGTATCAAGCAATGTCATCTTAGTTGAATAAATTACATATTAAAATTACATTCGCCAGTCGATACACAGAATAAAGATACCAGCTGATGTATTTTGTGCGAGAGAACACTAGACTTCAGTGGAAAAGAAAACTCAGCTACTATTATGCTAAGCATGAATGATATGTATGACACTAAATACTATGTCAGAAGAAAATATTTTAAATTTGCAAGAGACTGTTTCTTTTAACGAAAACTTGATTTTCTTAAAAATAAATGAACTGCTGGATAGCGAATTGCAGAAAGAATTATTTGCTTTAATGCGATGTTGATAATTAAGATGAATGGCTTGATGTAAGACGATGACAGCATCCACCCAATCACTGAGTCCACTGGATAAGCATGACTAGTACAAGTATCCACGTGGTCAACACTTTTTTTTTTTTGGCACAACAAAGTCAGCACTACAAGCACAAACAACATTCCCAAAGCTCGCTGTGGCAAAGAAGCGACATCACAGCCCCCAGCCCTTGTTCCGGGTCACAACGGAAGCGAAAGGTCAACACAAACGAGAACAAAGATGGCTGCCAGAGAACTAAGCAACAACATCACATGCTTGCTTTTAAAGTATTATCACATGATCACATAGGCTCACACACACACACATGCACACACGCACACACAAACACACGCGCGCGCGTGCACGCACGCATACACACAGACATGCACGCATGCATAGGGAACATACGTCATGGATGCACGTAATATTGACACTGACAAAAATACTTTTGCGTCAGACCACACTAAAAGATGACGTCATTAAATGTGATTGTATTTTTGACGTGGACAACAAGACACTGACGTTCTGGTGACTTACTGGTGACGACTGAACCCACGCGGGTTGATGCAACAGAAAAGGTCCCCTTCAGTGTAACAAGCCAATCAAAATAAACAAAAACAAAAACAAAAACAAATCTACTGTTTAGACAAAGTGAACACGTGACAAATGCCCGGAGGAAAGTACAGTCAAGGACAGACACAACACTCAGGAAAAACCGAGTTTCCGTGAGTTCACTTCTCATACAGGATCACATCTCCAAACCTATTCATAAATGTCTCGAAAGACATGTCATCTAGCTCCTCAGCCTCCATTTTCTACAACTTTGTCTCATTTGTAGACTCATAATATCTTAGATGATTTCACTTTTCACTTAAAATTAAAAATAATCTTTATGAGCTGGCCGCCTGTATCGTGGAAAGCACTTTTTATATTCAAATGACCAGTCTTTTGTCTTTTTCAGTTATTTTCCATTGTAAAAGAAGAGTATATACATACCCATCCCAAAATGTGATTAAATGTAAACCCTTTCCCAAAACCTGTCAAAGCTTATTTGATTAGAAAGACATGATTAAACAATGAGTTGTTTCATTTTTTCTGTAAATCTATCTTTTCACAAATCGCACAAAAAGACATAATGCCCAAACAAATTTAGAACATAAATAAATCTGAAGAAGTAGAGAATAGAACGGTAGAGAGAGACTAAGGTAGAAACGTGAAATCTCATCACATCTCCAAGCACTCTGCTGCAGAAAGGAAGGGAGGGTTAGGGAGAGAGAGAGTCAATAAAACATTGTGCAACAGTCTTTCTCAGTTCTGCTGTCAAAAGTCACGTAAGGGACGATACTCACAATAAAACAATTTTGTTCTTCTTCCCTGAAGACAGGTTTCGTATTTGCAAGGCATGCGCATTCGAAGTCTTGACTTCTTCCCCTCCGTCCAACGTCATTTGCATTGTCTCCAGGGCCTGTGTATTTTTTTCTCTCTCAAACATCCACTTGCATGGGACAGTAACTACGTTTTAAAGCTGAATAGCAAGCCTTCCTTTAAATTGCTGAAGATCGTTTAAGTTTTGAATGCTTTTCGAGTGTTTTATCCATTTGTTTCTGTAGTTCTCGGTTTCCTGTACGTCCTGCACACTTGTCGAGAGCTGTGTATCAAGTGTGTCCTTTCAAGATAGTCTTTCTTGTTTTTTGTTACCACATACCTCGTGTGATGGTGTTCTTCTTCGTAGTTTTGTTTCAAATTCATATCAGGACGATAGCTACCAGTGTTTAGTTTGCAAGAAAGCATAAATCTGGAACGTGAACTGCACACAAACGCTCTGCCCGTCATGTCGTGATGAAGACCAGAAGCAGGAAGTGTCGGGGATCCGTCGTTATCTCTCGTAAGAGTCAAATTTCAGTAAAGCTTATAGCCTGAAATGGGAAGTTATCACAGAGTTATCGTATCGTGTCAGACAGGTTAGTTGTCGGACAAAGCGATTGCCATCGTCAATAATGATCCTCAGCCTGAGGCCAGACGGAAATCACACAAGAAACAATGGCAACCGAAGGCTGGATGAACTTTCTGTACTAGGAACTCGATCTGTCTGCTGTTTTCAGACCCGTTCGTGACAAGTATTATAAGGTTCTAGCATGCCCCAGGGCTTAGGTGGTTATCCCAAGCGATCGAGTTCATATTTTTTCAGTTTATTTATGGTCAGTATGAACAACGTAATGATAAAGTTCGACACACTTGCTTTTCTGAAAAACGTCAGTTTAAGCAATTATGTGTTTAGTCAACTTAGACGATATTACAAACAGCAAATAAACTGTCCTGTCACAAGTGTTGCTGACCTTTTTCTGTACCTAGTGATGTTTGTTGTAGTGTGTACCTCTAGAACGAAAGACGGGCATTCCACCAATTTAGGTGAAGCAATGTCTGGAACTGAGTCTCCAGCTTGGAGGGTCAAGGCGAGAACATCGGCAACTGTTTAGGAAGTTCTGCATTTGTCTGGTCAACAGGAAACCGTTACAGACAACTCTGGATTGGTCTGGTCAACAGCAGAGTTGGAAGTTGTCTGAACAGCGCAAAATTTGTTTTTTTGGACAGCGGAGAAAAGTCTGATTTGTCTGGACAGCAGGAAACCGCTGCGACAACGGGAAACATTGCTCCATCTTGTGCGAGCGGCGGAGTTTGATCATCGTGATGGGGTGTTTAAGATGTTCAGCTACCAAGCTGTCAGAGACTTGAAACTTTTGTGATCGCCATCTGGCACATTGTCAAAGAGTTGACAGGTGTACGCAGGTTTCACACCAACCGGTTAGCTCCACGGAAGACAGAAGATAGAAGATAAAAAAAGGCTGGGCTCGAGAGACCTGAATCAAATTTGTCAGCCCTTGCCTCAGACTTGGACTTGAAGAACATTGGAGTAATTGTTTACTGCAGACAGTGGTTTTTAATATCTGTACAACCCAGGAACTCCCGGAAGCCATCTTACAACAGAGTCCATCTTCATTGCAAACAATGCAATATTCAACCATCATTTTATTAGACGGAGCCACATCACAGAAGACAGAAAAGGTAAAGACAGAACTTGGTGATTAAACTTAGGGCCCTTGGCAACTTTTACTCCTCTTCAAACCTAACACCCAATATGTCGCTCGTTGTATTCCTGCAGCATCGTGGGCAGAAGGAGCCAGAGTGGAACATGACCTGCCCATTGCTTCCTAGATGTTCCTCTTTGCTTTCTGTCCTCTCTTCACGCCCTCGGGAATCGTCTGTTACAGCCACGTGAGCAGCTGGCCAGTCGGCTCTGTAATGAAGACTGGTGGCAGCAGACGAGAAACCTACTTCACATGGCTGGCTACACACCGGGACTCCCGTGAGACCTGGCATTCACAACTCCAAATATGCGAAAGTGCACGGGCCAATTTTGGCCAGACACCATGTAGATACCAATGTCCAGAATCATTTTGATTTAAAGTTTGAATTCCAGCAAACGTCCCATGACCATTTCTGACCAACTTTATAAAGTATTGGCATCGACAGTTGCAGTATATCAATTCCCGCTGTTAAAAAAACGAGAATTTTAATAGCCATGAATCTGTATGTTAATCGGTGATTTTTTTCATCGTTTTGGCGATGGAAGATTGAAAAGAAAACTGTGATATATACTTTCAATAGTGATTTGTTTTTATCGTGATGTCTCATCTGAAATATGCAGACAAGGACGCTGCCAGATGGAAATGAATGCTTACATTCGCAGGCAAATACACATCCCGACCGGTTTGTCTCTTGCAAGGGACCTGCTACCGACAGACAGTAATGATGCCATTCCTAGGCAACATGGTTGACAGAACTTTCCACCCTGTCTACGATACTCAGGAGGTGGGGGCCAAAGGGGTGGCTGGACGGGTAGCACGACACTCAGACTCTAGACAGAAGCAGGACTGTGCCATTCTACAGACAAGGTGAACGTGCGGAATGGTGAAAGGAAGGACGGGGTGACTGAGCAAAAGGGAAGACAAAAGTCAAAAGTGGTGATAGAATTCAGGGGAAGACACTCCAAAAACAACTAAACGGTAAGATGCACGAACAATTAATTAGTCTGAAAGAGTTTCCATTCTTTTGACAAACGATTACTTACTTTGAAAATTGGTCGCATCAGGAAGTTCTCCTTTACCGGCAGAAGTCTGTAAAGGGACACAGAGTAAGTAATTCAAATGAACATGTAGATAATTCATTCAACAACACACCAATGAAGCAGAAATAGATGAAAACTCGTCAAACAAGCAGATTTCTAAAGATATAATTTACAACCAGCAAAGGAACGGGCCAGCAGCAAGTAAACATTTTATGCCTGTAAAAGATAGATAAGTAATCAACACTAAAACACAAATAAACAAACAAAAACAAAGTTTAAAAGGACTGAAAAAATATTAAAGAGATAAATGTAAAACATTTAGCGATGTTGCATAATATATCTCAATAAATAAAAGTTGCGAAACAGAAATAGAATAAGTCTAATAAGGCTTTTAACCGACAAGGAATAAATTGTGAAGTTGATGTAAATGTGTTTGTGGGTAGATACCCTGTAATAAAGTCCAGTAGGGCGGTACGGATAGAAAATAAGAAACATTTTCTGTTTAGCACAAAACGCAGGCTAGACGCTGACGAACCTGGCAAAAGGCAAAAAAGTCTGGTGCCAAAATCAACAGTAGAACAGACGCTGGATCACAAATTTTGTCTGTAAGAGTGAAAAATAATGTTTGGTTTCAGGGAACACCAGCAATGTTCAAGATAGCCTTTGAACGGCTTCTGTCTGGGCTACGGAGATGGAAGTCCACAGAAGCTCATCTCAAGAGAGCAGTGGCTTGCAACTGTTGCCCAGAAACTCTGCCACCTCCACAACTGAGAAATGAGGTGAGTGTAACATGTCACCCTCACCAGACACACCCGAGTCCGGACACATGCCTGTGTCAGGAAAATAATAATATACAAGGGGCGTGTGTGAAAAATAGTTTTAGCAACTCACTTGGCCATCTCGCTAAGTTGAAGCTTGCCGTCCTTGTTGCGGTCAAAGAGCTGCAGCTGCAATAACAAGAACAACAATTATAAACAAAACTGAATTTTTAATACAGACCGTTGACGTGTTTCTACTGAACATTCAAATAATGTATAGACATGTTGTAGTGTAAGAACTGAATTTAAATTAAAGTGGATGGCTTTCTTGAGCATTCCTCGCGGCTTTTTGAGGCAGATGAGAACCAAGACAAAATAGTTCGCAATGGAACTCAACCAGGTTGTGGTGTCTGTGACAGTTGCTGCAGCGATTCACAAAGAAATTTATCAGTGTAATGTCATTACAGTATCAGGTTTTATGTAATAATAACAACAACAGTGTAGGAGGCGGTGTGAAGACAAAGTGGCTCGGTTCCCCGAAGACAAGAGAAGAAAGTGATGTCGCCATAGCAGATGTCATCAGTCAGTCGTTCGCTCGATGTCTCCATCGTTTCATCCTTTTTGCTTTTGTGTTGTTGAAAAGACCAGAATGGAATTGATGGCGACAATTCAATTTGTGTTGCAGGCCGTAAAACAACTTTGAAAATTCCAAAGCCACAGATTTTGTTGCATGAAACTTTTTTTTTACTTGATTAGATATTAAAAAGAAACAAGAAAACCACCCGACATTTCATGGCGAAGGCGTTTGTTTTACTGTCGAGGTCTGCAGGAAAAGGCAAGCGTGGGTCTGATGCTGATTTCTGTATTATAAGATCATAGTATGTGTGTATTTGTGCGTAGAAGAGAAAAACTAGGGCGAAGAGAAAGAGAGAGAAGGGGGACCAGGTTAAAGGGGGGAGAGAAATAAAGCGTTCACCGACTCACCATGGTGTCAGCATAGGTGATGAGCTGCTCGTCCGTCACCTCAGCGTCCTTCTTGACCTGTTTGAGCAGGTCGTGCAGGAACATCTGCTCAAAGGAAACATTAACATCAACAAAACTCAGGGGATGAGAGACGCGTGCAAATTGTTTGAAAGAAGCGGCACTGCAGTGACAAACGCATAATCAGGGTGGGCAGGTGGGGTGTGGGCTCAGGGCGGGGTTTTCTGGTGAGTGCAAGAGAAGATTTCATTAACGATCGGGCGAGAAAAGAGATTTAAAGCTGTCCTGTCGTCTTCCACTGAATTCGCGGACATATTAAGAAAAAAATTTAATAAAAGCTGATGTTCTGCAAGTCGCTAGAAGTAACGATTCAGATCGTCATCCTGTTATACCGGTCCACAGAGAACTTGATAAATAAAAGAAACAAAAAAAAAAGGAAAAAAGTAAAAAAAAAAAATCAAAAGTGTCGCAGCGTTTACAATTGCCAACGGCTTATTCAGTCTTCAGTCGCGCGCGCGCACACACACATACACACAGATGAAGAGAGATTGTTCAATTGGATGTTTCATTAGTCTCGTAACTATGTTACAATTCATCTGCAATGTGATCATCAGGCAAATCTTTCGATGCAATTATGCCCTAGCTGCACATAAACCTTCGTTAACGCTGTACACAGAGGAAATCTGCTGTAACCCGCTTGTCTAGCGGGGTCAGGGGTCACAATCCTCTCACCTTTAGCTCATCGGCTTCAATGTAGCCGCTGTGGTCTGTGTCGTATTCTCGCCAGACCTGGTAAAAGAAGATACGATTGTACAGGTGATGTTTGTACAGGTGATAGATGTTGTACGGGTGATAGATGGTTGTACAGGTGATAGAGGAATTGTACAGCTGATATCATTTACGAAAATCGATAACTGATACTTTGCTAACGGGAGTTTTGTTGTTGTTGTTGCTGCTGCTGCTGCTGCTACTGCTGTTGTTGTTGTTGTTGTTTTGGTCTGCATAAACGCTTTTACATTGTGTCGAACGCTTGCAGTAGTGCTTGTACTGCGCAGGACAACTCCTTCACACGAATGTTTAGACAAAGTGAAGGAGGCTGCAAATGTCAAGGACCACTGCTCCATGTCCACACAGTCTTCTGAATCCTCCAGTCTGTGTGATGCTGGGACTAGAGAGTGCTCAGTGTGCTTCGTCTTGCAATCACGGAAACATTCACAAAGGCTATAAATGGAATATAATTATAGTGTGTGTGTGTCTCATCTTTCCTCTAATCATTATTTTTAATTTTAGGAGGACGGATGTCTTAAAATATCTTTATTCTAAGGGAAGAGCTCGATAAACTTTACTTGTTTGTGCAAACTTTTCTGTCATTAAAGATAAATTTGTCTTCGTCAATCTCGCTAAATTAAGAAATGTCGTGAAAGACATTGAAAAGGACAGTCTGGCTTATGGTAGAATAAAAATGTAGATAGTACATCTCAGACTCTGCAAGTTTGACTGGTGAGTAGACTTTAAGAGCCCATCCTACACTACTCCCCGCCTCCCCACACCCCGAACATACTTTACGTCTGTGACAGTAGATGTCAAAGGGTTAAACAGGTCACAGAGTTCGTGTGGACTTGACGTTGGTCAGCCTGTGACCTCCCATGTGGACCCTGTACGAGGGACAGGCCAATGGTCGCTAGTCTCTCTCTCTCTCTGAGAGGATGTCACGTGACAGCCAACGGTCGTCCCTCTGTGACAGAGATCGAAGCTGAGGGGATCAATGCGTCTGGATGGACAGGGTCTGGGTCACTAAGGTCGCCAGGAAACTCCTGCCAGGCTTCTGTCTGAAGTCCAACATCGATAAGAATAATATCAGATTGTTGTATGTATGTGAACACTCCACGCATGCATATGTATCTATGCATGAATATACGTTGCATGTGTATGTATGAGAGAGATACAGAAAGGATAGAGAGAAGGGGGAATAGGGGGAAAAAATGTAAACTAGGGGACTGTACTCCACTCTAAAAGTAATTCAAAGCCCATGAAAAGAAAAATATTTTGCATGAACTGTGTGATTGAAGCAAGACTCCACCTTGGAGTGGTGCCATCGGTGCGGCCATCAACATGGTTTTACTCATCCAAATGGACTCCGGGGCACAACAGCAGATCCCTGTTGCTACGGACGACGGGTTAGTGTGACAGCTACACACACAGCAAGATGGAGTGGAATCGAAAGAACAGATAAAATGCGTTTTTCTTTTTCTTAAACTTTTTCTTTGCTGTCTGCTTTGGTGTGTGTTGAGGTAGACACGACTGGAGCTGTTGGTGTGAGTTCTGAGGTCAGTTGCATGACGCGTCGCTAAGTCGCTAGCTGGATGCCCGACAGTTAAACTTAGCGACTGGTTAACTCTAGCCATTCATGTTGTATCGTACGAGTAGCTGTGTGTTGGGAGGCGGGGTGAGGGAGGAACCTAGGCAGGTTTGTTTTTGAATTATCTTACTTCCCTTACGCTGAACTTTTGGTGTCTGAGCAGACAACCGATGAGATAAAAAAAAAACAACAACAAACAAACAAACTATAAACTCTATGTCTTGTGTTCACAACACGATAAGAATCTCAGGCTTGAAATCATGTCTGAATCACCCCACAGCCCGACACATCTGATAACTTGTGTGTACGCAGGCCACTGTATGTACTCCCATGGCTGGCTCATAAAACTATTTATTGGCTGTTCCAGCCTCGAGGTGGAATACACTCTTCACATGAATTTCAGTCTACTAGCAAGAAAAGAGATGGAACTGTGGGTATCTCAATAGCCACACACTCTCACTCCCTTTTGTGTGCAGTGAGGCGTGATCGAGGACCGCCCTCCAGTGGAACGAAACAAAGCCCACCTACCCTCACCCCGTCCCCGACCCACCCCGGACTCACCAGTTCCACTAGAGCCTGACGGAAGCAGGTTATCCGCTTTCAACAGGAGTTCATTTCGCGTTTCAGGTTATAGTCGAGCTGCTGGGCTTCTGTGGATTTATTGGCTGGAACGAGCCAAAGCCACATGAAAGCCGAGGCCATTAGAAGGTTTGTTGTAGTCGGTTCACGCCTTCCTGACCCACATAAGTCTTCATAGTCTTCATCCAGCAGCAAGCGAGAGCTCCGCCATCTCAAAAAGCTGACCCAACACTACTAAAACTTTAAGAAGACCCATCTTTATTTATCTGTAACCTAACCAGATATGTAAATTTTCTAACCAATGTCAGGATGTGCAACACTTTGACTTCTCTAGTCACGTGCCTCACTGGCTCCAGGTAGTTGTGTTCTTTTATAATCGCAACGCTCGGCTAAGAATATTTTTTTTAAATCCCAGCTACCTCCCTTCCATCAAGTGTTCTTTGAAAGACCGATGGTTTATCGCCCTGTTTACTGTTCCTAACAGCAGCAGCCGAGGGGATATTTCCCCTGTGTAATGTGCCGCTCCCACAGTCATGCCGAGGGATGCCTTACTCCAGGATGCCAGTTCCTGACTACATTAGGTCCATTGTGCCTGCTACAATCTCTACCTGCTTTCCATTTTCTGTCCAGAAAATAAAGACGAGCACAATAAAGGCAGTGAGCTATTACCGAAGGAACCTCGAGTAAAAAAAACAACAACCAAGCAATTCCTTTCAGCGAGTCTTCTGAAGTCCTCACAGGCACGCATACAGACATTAACCATTCTCCTCCCCATCCACCTCCACCCCTAACATCGTTACCACTCTTTCTCCTCTAATAAAGTCTGAGAGTTTATAGAGAGTGTTATTGTAAAACGAAGAGGAAACCTTTGTGATGGAAGTTAGTTCTCGAAACCGGGTTCATTTTGTGACAATCTTCCTTAATAAAATGTTCGGGTGTTTGCAAACACGATCTCATGTTACAGCAGTCAGTATCTTCAGTTTATACATTTTTTTTTTTGTTTTGGATGTGGGGGAGGGTGGGGAAGGGAGGAAGAGGGAATTTTCTATCACAGTTGCTTGCTCCACCAGCGCCAAATCCTCTTAAACCATCAAAGCGCCTGGTTTTGATGTGAATTCCATCCTGCTTGGACACGGCCAGAGCTGGACCATGCGGAGCCATCGACGCAGGAAATTAATTTCTCTTGGTCGTGTGGCTAGTGATTGACAAGACTATGATGCAGATGTCGGCCATGCTCAAAGACAACTCTATTCCCTCTCGAGCTCACAACAACAGAGTTATCGACACGACGACTCCACGAGGAATGGCGCAGGATGAGAGGAAGTGGGGTCCACCACCCGTCGGCTCGTTAATAACGGTGACGGGAGGGTCAGGTCCTGTCTGGAACTGTATTGTGTCCAGGCCTGTTCTCCAGCACTGGCGTAGAATGAGGGATGAGGATGGAGGTAGAACGATTAAAGGATGGATCGATGGCATGGACTGCCAGGACCGACATCTGAAGACTGCAGCGCCATATATCTGATGTCTGGAGCGTCAGACATCTGGAGGTTTGTTTGCGAGGCGTCAGACCCGATGGTAGGTTTTCAGAAACGATTCAGTATAGAAACAGCAGCTGTCTGCACAATATTTCATGGAGGGGGGGAGCTGGGAGGTTACATCGCTTTTTCGAGTTCGATCTTCAAACAACGGAGCAAAACCTTCACAACAAATGTTGTAATATTATGTAGTGAAACACTCGGGGAGGTCTGAAGATTAAAAAAAGTTTTCTGAAAAACAGAAACAAGTCAAGACTCGCAATATCACAATTATCTACGAATACACCTACTTGTAGAAGTTCCTGCTCTCCCATTGGCTGAAGATGTTAGGTAAACAAATCCACGTACGATACTAACACCTGTGTTTTTTACCTTTAATGTATGATGATGCAAAAAGTGAGAGTGTAAGGATGATGTTTGCATTGGTTTGGACAACAATACTGGTCATGTTTCACACAAGAACAAACAAACAGCTTGAACTGACAGTCATACAAATGTCAACCCTCCTAGTGTGGACATCAAGCGGTCAAGTCAGGTATCGTTTAAATGTTAACCGGGTATCTGATAACAATACTACGGGGAAGTGATCTCATGTACCCTAGAACATTCTGAATAAATTTAAGAACACTCAACACGAAAGTATTATTGTTGAAATCTCCTTTTCTAGGAAAAAGTAGCACAGGAGTTAATTTAGGTGCAGTAGGGTTAAATGAACAAATTAAGTTTCAGCAAATCACCATTGTCATAACATTGTTATCATCAGGACATGGGAATGAAGGCAGTTTTCAACATCAACATAAATTATGCTCTACCCACAAGATGGCTTCAGAAATTTTTTTTAATATTGTCTCGTTGGAATCTGACTGCTTCAAGGCAATGAAATCAGTCATTCGTGGTACTAACACACTTATACACTTCACTAACAACATGATTTTGCTCTCACCTCAAATCTCTAGCGAGTTGGTGGAGATGGGGTGGGATGGGAAGGAAGGAAGGTTTTTGAGGACGCAGTGTGGTGAGCCGGAATAAATTATTATATTGAATGGGTTAATACTTCTCACTCTCTCCACTCCACTCCCTTTACCCGTTCGTTTGTCTGTGTTATCTCTTTCCACCCTTTAACCCCCTGGCAAATTTGTGAGCAAATATGCATAATCAGGTTCACATTTCCAACAGATCGACTAATTACCTTCATGAATTCCACGCTGGACTCCAGCGGATGATCCCTGCGGAACAACAGAAGGAAGTTTTCCTCCATCGGCAGAATCTGGGCCAGCTGACAAATAAATAAAGAACAGCTTCGATCAGGTTTTTTTTTTAATTTTAGGGGGAAAATTCACTCAATTATTTGTCCTTATCATACATGGATCACGTGACCAGTTGAAGAACCTTTTGGACAAAGAAACGGGGTTCTTTAATCGTGAATGGGAAAAAAAGCAGTTTTGATCACCAGCCTCGTGTGGGGAGCTGAGTACCTGGTGGTGAGCACCATCAAGAGGAGGTACACTCAACATTTCTCTGTGACATCAGCAACTGTGGGTCTCTCTACCCGTCTGCACTTTCTCGCCAAAGCAACCAACCGAACAACCAAGAGCAGGCAAAGGCTGATGTATTGCTGCTAACACCATGGTACCGGAAGTGAAGAATGATAAAAGAGAAACGTATAATGCACTGATGCGAAACATCAGCTCCAGACATCTTAAACCCTATTGACCACCAGGTTAAACGATTTTTTTTTATATTAATGTTTCATTTCAAAGGAATCCCAGTGTCAGAATGCATATAAACACCGTCTGCTGCAGACGACACATGATATCTGTTCCCATGTGACTGATTTCTGCCTTCCTTTGACCTTCCTTCTGCGACTAAGTTCACATGGGGTAAGCACATCCAGTCCATCATAGCATCAGAAAGAGGCTGTGAAGGGGGGAGGGAGGGAGATTTAGGCTCGCAGACAGCAGAGTTGTCCGAACTTTGCCTGGTCAGGCGATTGAAATAAAAACTAGAATTTCATTTCATCAAAACTGAATAAAACTGTTTCAGGAAACTTGATGCAATCTCTGCAAGCAGTTGTGGGTGGATTTCTTGATGAGAGTTAGACTCATTTTTTATGCTGGCGGTCAGAAGTGCTGTTGCCCACAGGCTTCATTTCATCTGCTGGACAGGTTTCACTAGGCTTATGCCAACTATAGTGCAAAAAATTTTGATGATTCGGATGAACTCTACACAAGAGAGTATTTTACAAAGCTTGAATGAAAATCCTCCCACCTCCTCTAGATATAGGTCTTCAGACACCACCATTCACAGGGACCAAACTAAGAGTATCCTCACAGACCTCATTAACATATTTCAGACCTCCTGTTGACTGATTAATTAACAATGTAAGAGGTGCTTCAATGATTTATTTAATGCGTCCATTAATATTAATTTTGATACTCTACAAATCCCAGGCATGCTTCGCACAGGACATAGGTAATGCAAGTATTATCATCCCCTACCCTCAATCTTACCTCTGAAATATCGATGCGACCATCTTTATTCTCATCGAAGGCGCAAAGGATCAACTGCTTGGCATCTTGCAGTGCAGTCTGGGACACAACCTGCAACACACAGAAGCCATCGGGAGTTAGTTCTGGATGGAACATATAACAATGTAACAAATTAACAATATTTTCTATATTCAGTAGTATGTGTCCGGTTCTGGATACATTTAGTGATAACTTACTTCTAACAAGCATTCAAGAAAAACTACTTTCTAGACCAGGACATGTGACAATACGTTGACACATCAACCTCGGGTGGTCCTTTCACTGCTACCTCACCACTTTCAACCAGCGGAAGCCTCTCAGGTTTGGAAGGATATCATATTCTATGTCAGAGCCTCTGAAGTCTAGAAAGATGTTATGTTTTAACCCGCCACCAAAGTGTTCCACAGCCTTACTCACAACAAGGACAACAAATAAACGGAAAAAGGCAATCGATCTGCAACACGAAGCCAGGCGCAATCAGTTGTGAAGAGAATCGATCCTCCCCTTGCGACTAGTTTCCACTCTTTGTGTAGCAGGTAAACTATACATCAGGTGACACACCGGAGATATTGTTGCACATCCAGTTTGCTTGCTTATACAAATGAAATGCAGGAAAGGCATTTTAGAGAAACATAAATTTTTCGGCAATGACATTGAGGAGCATGTATTTATCGCTCAGGTGAAATCTCTCAGACCAGCACTAAACCATTTTCAATAATTGTTTTTCTTTTTTGCGAAAGTCGATTCTTTGTTAAATATTTACTCCGCAGAATTAGATTATTTCTCGCAATATCTTTTCTAACATTTCAGCCGGCGCTTCACTTTGCATGTCCATCTCAGGTCTCCGAGGACAGAAATTCTATCAGCCTTCCAATCATGTCCTTTGAAACAACCCCAGAAGAAGCTGAGGAAACAACAGCAATTTAAGGAAATGTAAAAAGTTTATTGATTTAGTTTGAAACTGTTTGTCCTGCCTCTTTGAAAGCTGTTCTTTACTGCTGCCTTCTGACTCCAGACTGACGCACAGACGATAGGTGGAGCTCTGCCAAACGGAGAGCTGTCTGATTAGAGAAAACAGGAGACAAACCACACCATGGTATGCTGACAGGAGACAAACCACACCAGGCTATGTGGACAGGAGACAAACCACACTAACTCCAGTCGACAGGAGACAGAACAAGCTGCACATGATAGAAGACAAAGGTGGACAAGAGTCAGACCAGACCATGTCCACCATTTGTCCAAGTTTCTGTTGCAGACCTTCCACCCGCTTGTCTCTTCGTCTATTCCTGTGTTGCTATCGTTTGGAAGCTTCTCGCAGCTGTTGGTCTACATGCAAATCCTGGCATTTCTGGCGCTGAAAGCACTCATCTCTTTATGCTGACATGCTTTCAATGCCGCTGTCCTCCACGCCATTATATCTTGTTAGCTTTCTCCCTTCCAGAATGTTCCTGTTTCATTTTGCCCGGTAATGTCCCCCTGCGTCATTGCTGTCAGCTTTAGAACTCGTTTGCTGTCCCCCGTGTTAGCCCGTTTTAAAAATAATATTAAAAAAGAACTTATGGAAATTTGGAGAAGAGGCTCCCCCAACATGTTTTTCCCTTCAAATTACAGATGGAAGTGGGTCAAGGGAGGAAGAGAAGCGGCTCGTAGTCGCCGCAGTGGGCGACGGTTAATACACTGAACTCAGCTTTTGATCTTGTCATATTTTTTATATTTTTTTGGGTTAAATTACAGGACTTAGGTTAAAATGCCTTTTGTAAGAGGAAATCGTTTTAAAAATAATTCTGATTTCCAAAATCCCTAGCTACTTAGATAAGAGGATGCATTTTTTTCGCAGTCTAAAGCTGTGTTAACAAGAAAACGGGTAAAACGTTCATAAATGTATTTATGTATTTTTCAAAATAAAAAGTGACTACTGTTCACACAAAAATTTATGACGACTGCACAGATGGTCGGGTGTTTCGCAGATTGCTTTTAGTGGTTGCAGTTCTGATGGAACGACCTTCTGCTACCATCGCCCCTTTCTTCTCCACCGCCCTCTCCAGCCTCTCCAAGCCAATCATAAACACCCATACGGTCACGTGAGGCTGACAATGGCGGAGCTGCATGAAGGTACGGTGGCTGTCTCCGGATGTGGCTCACTGTCACGCAAAAGGACGTGGAACAGGGCGAGTGTTTGATCAGATCGGTGTGGGGGAAGGGTACTTACCCTCCTCCGCTTTCCGCACCTCCTTACATCCACCCCCTCACCATTACACCACCACCACCACCACCACCAGCACCGACCTGTTCTCCAGCACCGAGCTGCGCTCTGCCAGGCGCACAATAGAATTTCCTAACATGGCGTCCAAGTCCCGAAGCCATAACGAGGCAGTAACAGGGACAGAAGCCATAAACTGCCACCGCGCCGCTCAAAGGCTGGACCCCGCGCGTGAAGTCTACCGGAAGTGATCGATTTTTGCCCTTTAAATTCTCTTTAAGTGGGCTCCTGGCCCTTCTGGGGCTACCACACTTTCTCTTTCCTTCTTTTATTTAGGAGGGGGAGTGGGTTGGGGGGTAACGAGCAGCAGTCCTCCCACCTTCCTACTGACTGTTTGTGGTTTTCATCTCTCACCTTCTGTGTATTATTTTGACCTCTCACCTCTCTGCATTATTTTGATGTCACCTCAGCATTATTTTGACCTCTCACCTCGCACGATTCTACACTCTGTATGTACTAACGAGTATGTATGTATGTAAACTCTGTGGTTAGAAAAAGTCTGTGAAGATGGCCGCCACGAGCAGTGAGCGAGAATCCATAGTGTCATGGTGTTTATAAATAAACAAGTGTTTTTGCCAGTCTGTCCAGCAACTTGACTCTGATCTTCTCCACACCACTCTCCTTCCCCGACCCCACCTTCTCTCTCTCCCCCAGCGGTCACGTGCTCAAACAATCTCAATAAAAGATCAATGGGATGTTTTGATATGGATCCCGGGAGTGCCTGCCTGTACTTCCGAAAAGTATTCGTCCAATCGATGTAATCCTTTCTCTATTGCCGAGATCAGGTTGTGCAAGTGGCGGATTCTGGAAGCTTCTACACACCGTGTTGTGAAGGTCGAAATTGTGTTTCCGCCGGTTGGGATTAGTTGCAACCGGGATAGCGGCATGAGAAAACAAAAATCATGGCAGGTGACTGGGTTTCACGAGAGACAGGAAATCTGAATGACAAACAGTGAGCCTATTTTTTTTTTTCAAAATCTGGATTTCATGTCCATGGACAACATCCAGTGGTGTGTGTTTCGAGCTGCTTTGCCGCACATTCAGGTATTTAGCATCATTAGATATAATGATATACAGTGTTTGTGTTTTGATGTGCCGCCTTCACAACACGTGCATGGCCTACCCTTGCTTCCTGTCGAGCGCTCACTTGTAGTCTTCATATCAAGAAACTTGGAATCCATGTAACCAGCTTCTCCCGACTCTTATTTCATGGATTAACAGTTACACCTGCCCTTGCTTAGACAACCGGTATGTAGTATTGCACACACACACACATATATATATATTTATATATTAATATTAAGCAGACTCTCCCAACGCCTCGTTAACAGTGTACACCTGGAATATGGCGAAACAGCTTTTGTTAGCAGGACGAAGGAGTGGTGATGGAAGGAATAAACAAACACCTTCATTTGTGTATTATCTCGGTTGGTATTTTATTCTTGAGCAATGAAATAAATGACGAACACCAGGTGAGTTAATTGACCTTTTCACGCAGGTGTCACAGGGCGGGGTGGTCCACCTGTCAACAGACAACACTGGCAGCAGGCTTTTGTCGGGTGCTTTGAATTAAAACAGGGTGGCGCGCTGCTGATGTGTACACGTCGACCTACACTGATAACAACGATCATTAATTAAACATCACACCCTTCTGATTACAGATAGCGGGTACATTGTGAAGAGATGGACGTGTTGCGGGTACCCCGTACACAGGAAAGCATTCACAGCATTCTAATGTGGGTCGCTTTGAAGTGTGTGTGTGGAGAGAGAGAGAAGGAGAAAAAAGGAGTGTTTGTATGCGTGTGTGAGAGTGTTTGACTTTGCCAGGTCAAGCGAAGAGCAATATTTATGAGTTCCCCCCTCTCCCCCGCTCCTCTTTCTCTCCTCGCACGTGCAAGTAAGTTCACCCGGGGTCGTCACGTGCAGAGTGCTAACATTGTTTATGTTCAAGCCGTTCATTGCAAATACGGTGCACGCGAGCAGACGATAAGGCTACAGGCATATATACATTCTAATGTAGCCTTTTCCTCAGAAAAAGACAGAACCGTTAAGAGTGCTTTAGTCCTTCTACATTTGCTTTTCCATGAGCACGTGACAAGGTTCCATCTCGAGGGCAAACCCCAGACACGGAATGTCTGTCCTTCAACACCAGAGGGCGCTACAGGACACTGTAGTCGTCACTCATCCGTCGAATATACATAATTTGTACGTCACTTATGTATTTCATATCTACATGACTTACACGTCACGTGTGCACCTCAGATTTACATATTTTGTGCGTCACTTGTGTATTTCATCTATAAATAATGTGTACGTCACCTGTGTATTTTGTGTATAGTTTGTACGTCATTTGTGTATTTCACATTTACATAATTTGTACGTCACTTGTGTATTTTATATATATATACAATTTTTTATATAATTTGTATGTCGAGGGCTCTCACAGGGCTGGTGTGTCGAGGGCGACACCTACTTCGTCTTTAAGAATCCAGTGTTCACCAGAAGCCGGCGGGTCTCGCATCCACTGCGGCTGCAGTTCGTCAGCTGCCCACGTCCTGACCCCACGTCAGGGTAATTGATAGAAAGGTCTGCGGCGGAGGAACCTCGAGGGATCCGTGGGTCAGACCGCCAGGCAATCAAAGAAAAGCAAGAGCTGGACTGCGTGTAACTCCGGTCGGAGACATCACACCTTCCCCCTGACTGAGCCCGGCAAGACACAAACAACCAGACCCGTCCACATTCATCATTTCTCTCCTTCTCTCTTGCGTTCTTGGCGGAAGATGCGTCTCACAGTTACCAAAGTTTTATTCTATATATATATATGTTTATATTGTGTGTTACATATGAATAAAGATGGAAGAAACCAGGAAGTGAAAAGTTAGGGGAAGTGTGGGAGGAGAATTGCTGCTTCTTGATGCCGCAGGTGTTGTTTACTGTTGCTGATGCCCTCTTTTGCTGATGTGGTTTCTTGCTCTTCCACGAGGCCTGCCATCTAGCAATGGTGGTGTTATCTGCTGGTTTCCAGATCCGTCAACTTGCCCTCCTCCTATTTAAACTTCTCTTTGGTTGCAGGTACTTTATTTGTTTCTGCTTTTTATGACAGAACCTCTACTTTGTTATAGATGTAGATAAAGAAGCTAATTAATTATCGCTGATAATATTTATCATGGTTCACTTATCATCATTAATGTTTGTTTGAGGCAATAAACAATGTTGAGGGAGATAAAAATGTGGACCTTTCTATAAATTTTCTAATGAAAAATGTTTTCTTGTGCGCGCAGATGCGACAGCTTGTGTGGAATGTGAATAACAAAATACAGTCTACATAAATCACAGACCGCGTGCAGTTGATGAAGTGTATATTATCCATCCAGCAACTGCCTTTTGTTATCGATCAGGTCTCTGGGCATCGTTACCTACATCATCGATCACTCATCTTTATTCATGTACAGAAATTCATTACATTTTTACAAGTGTGTTGGGTGGTGCGGTCCACACCAGGTGAAAGAAATGTCGATGTCTGCAACTGCTGTCGTCATTGTGCTCGGTGTTGCGTGGTAAGCCACAGCGATGTAAGACATTCCTGACCCACTTACCCACTGACCTACTTACCGGCAAGCTGCTGGCGTCGGTCATGCGTACCTGAGTGCACGTGCCCGCTAGGTGCGGACAGCAGGTGAGAGACATGGGTCTTGTCTAAACCACGATAGACGCACGTGTTGCTGAATGTACGACTAACATAATCTGCTTCGACATCTTCGACAAGAACTCCTGGCTACAGATGTTACTTATCTCGCATGTCATTCTTTATGAGATGCTTACTTTTGGCAACTGCCATGTGGCGGTGAGCTTGTGGGACTCGGACATCAAGCAGTTTGCACCTGGTGTGATAAGATATATAAATACACAGGGATAGACACTCAGTACTTAGTCTGCACACCTGAGCGTCTGTCAGGTAGACCTGCTCCAGTCAGCAAGTAGCTTGTACAGGTGAGCCACTCACCAACCAGCATGCACCTTTGAGTTCACTCAGTTTTAAAGTCGTTCAAGAAACAAATTCGCGGAACCCAGGTCTTTGTACAATGTTCGGACAGGTGAGCTCAGGTAACATATGTTAAAGATGTTATTTGATTCGATGATTAAAAAATCTGTCACTTCTTTATCAAAATTGTTACTGCACCCAGATATCACCTGCTGACTTTTCTCTTACTACAGCTCCCACATCAAAACATCAAAAGGCCATTGTTCTGAAAACCACCTTGAAATAGTTAGTTCTAGT
>SRHC01000660.1:0-89376 GCA_004794325.1 Pomacea maculata
TTAATAATAATAATAAGAGTAATTTTCTATTCATTTGGATGATTAGTTAAATGTTTAAATATTTCCCGACTTGTCTTCCATGGTCTACACGTCTTTGGTGATGTAAACTCAACATGTTTGGCGCAGGTCAAAGAGAGCCTCACCCAATCCCTATCATAAAATGTTTTGTGGAGAGAGGTTTGTGGAAAAGCGATTACTAAACAGGAGTCACGGCAATTAGCTGGGGAATAATGAAGAACAGTTTATGTAAGGGGAGAGCAGCAATGCTGGCTTATGGTGACAGGAAGTTCGAAAGATTTAGGGCAAGAGGGCATTTAGGACTGGGTGTAAGGGGCACTAGATAGTCTCTCGGGGCCAGCCTAACTATCATTACTGGATAAAGTTGAAGTATTGCCAACGAAACAGCCTGACCTTTGAACTCCAAGTCTCTGTTTACTTAACAGCAGCGATTTGAGTACCGTGTAATCTTTATGAGAGTTGACTAACCACAAGAGACTGCTAAGTTTTTTGATTGATTGCCACTAAACAAAACCTTCATTAAATAAACAAATAAATAAACAACAATTTTATGTGAACTGGTTCAACAAAGCGAAAACAATACCGTAGAGGTCTTCCAGAGTTTAACAGGAATAAATTTTCCTAATGAACAAATCACCGGAAGCAATTATCTAGCCTCTTTCATCATGAACAGTTGTTGCTGTAGCTGGGGTGAAATTCAAAGTAGTTCGTAAAACTTGATTTTGCAAGAAGAAAAAGTAGATCATAAAAGCAAAAACATTTGTGTTCAACCCACAATGTCTCACCAACACCGGGTGACGAGCAGGGCGACCTCCATGACCCCGCGCCCGCAGGTGACCCCGCGCATAGCGCCTGGCGGAATGATACTTCGGAGATGGACTTAATCCGTAGTTTTCACATTCTTTGAAATTCCTATGATTCAAATCGTTTCCATTTACCTATATTTTCTGTTGTCCAATTTTTTATATTATTATTCTGTAGTCGTTTTACTATTTAGAGATCACAACATTGTTATTTATTGTCGCTCTATGTTATACCGGGTTGGAAAGGTCCCACAATTCTATTTGCCCAAGGCCCTCACTCTACGTAGCTTTTTACAGTGTACATTGGTCATCGAAATTAACAGACTTTCACTCTTATTCATCGGTATCATATTCCAGACTGTGACCGTGTGTTGATGATAAGAACTCAGACCATCCTCACCCAACCATCTGTGTCTTTTAATTTACAACCCTGAGACTTTTTAGCGGCAGGAGGCTTTACACAAAAAAGTTCTGTTTTTCATTTCTGTGAATGGTCTTCTGACATATCTGGTACTTTGACATTTTGGAATAATCTAGTACATCTGGTACTTTTATCGTCTGTGGATGTTTTTGTCTCCACAAGGCGCCATCAATAATGTTGCTGCGGGTTGTTTGTCTTTTCAGGAAGTCAGTCGAAAGATGTGAATAATCATCGTTTACTTTGTAACGTCTTTGTAACGATGTAATTGTCTGTTTCAAAGCCTGGGAGAGACAAAACTATTTGACTAACAACACATTATTAGCCTTTCTTTCGATTGACCCTTGTTGCTGATGACTGAACAAGAACAGAGAAAAAGTTTGATAAGAAAGATGTTGAAGTAAATGACACAAAATTATTCGTTACGTGTGATACCAGGTTATTGTTAAATTCAATGTTAATACTAGCAGATGAACTGATTGTTTTTCTGTAAAAAAAAAGTATTATACTTCAGTGTATTCCAGTCTGTAAGTTTTAGAGCAGAGTCAAAATTTTGAGCGGATTTCAATTTTTAAAATGTAGCTGACGCTTAGCAAAACATTTTTGTATTATTTTCTAAAAATCAGTCAAACCTAGCATACTTATAACTATGTTCTTACTGCCTTACTGTTAAACGATCTTTTATTCCTATGGAAGTTAATAATCTTAGGTAGAATGTTGATAGCAACAACTTCTATAAACAAGGATATAAAGACATACTACTCGGAAAGACGAACAACTATAAGAAGTGTAAACAGGTTTATTACTTGCAACTCTATGTGGTTCTGAGGAATTCAAACAGTGTCAAACGACTTTTGATTGCATAGATATTAGTAATGTTTTAGAAAATATCATCCATGGGATTCCGGAAACAATTCAGAAAAACTCGAGATTTTGTTTAAAGTTTCCCAGTGATGGTACAGCTCACAAGCTCCACTCAAATTTCAAAAAGCGACATCTGCGTGCACGCTCGACTGTCCGTGTGTGTGTGTAGTATATGTGTGTGTGTGTGCACAGATATACATCAATCACCTATTGTGCCATCCAAGTCTGGGAGTAAAGTTTTGTTCTCACCACGGACCAGACGGAATCGATGCGGTTGTGTTGGTGACGTCACTGGAATAGAAAAATAATGGATAGCTGGATTCAAAAGTTTCAAAGGAAAATCTGTGAACAACAATAACAACAAAAAACCCCGCGTGCATCAAAACTACCGAAATAAAAAAAAAATGTTTGTCCCCTTCTCAGAGATAGTCGATGTATCAAGACAGCATGACAGTGGAAAAAAATCAGTGAGACAGGCAAACAACGGGATAGGGTCATTTACTTGTCTGCAACATACAAATAGTTTCAGTTATACAAAGGAAATTTTATTCTGTCTGGGTTACTAACGATGTTACTGTGTTCTGTGTGACTGTGTTACTAACTGAGTTATAGTGTTACTAGCAAGCTGCTGTGTGACTGAATTACTAAGGAATTATTGTTTTAGAAACTGTGTTGCTAAATTAACACCAGCGTCGGGCACTTAGTGGTGGTCGCACTCATCTTTCCCATTCAAATATCCTTAAATATACTTAGGCTAAAAGGCCACGATGGTCTTTTGGGTGGAAAATGATATATCAGTAGTGTCCACAAGATTCCTTAAAAATTCCGCACTAAAGTTACTTTTTTAATCTTAAAAGATGGACGCATTCATTACCTTTATATTTATAAAAAGCTTTCTAAATTTTTAGGGTAATGGGCTATAGGAAATAAATCACAGTACCCAGAGAAAAACCCCAACTTTGTGCCTGGGAACAGAGACTGTCCCGAGACGAGATCCGAACCTTTGGCCTATCACTGCAGTAGTGAAAAGAACTGTTTTAACCGCTACACCATCGGCCGCTCACACTGACTGGTGAAGCAGTTGATCGGTTTTTATCCAGAAGGCAAGACCCACGCCCCTGTGATGATATGTGTCGTCTGCTGAGATAGAGAAGCTGTAGGCGTTCAAGCACGAGTGCCCTCCGCGTGTCGAGCGTCTGCCGCCCTTACTTCCGGTGCCCCGAGACATGAACTTATCGGCGAGCAGCCGAGCGCAGCCATGTTGATCGTATCTCCATCTTCCGATACAGTGTGAGTTATATGCCCCTTTACATTGACCAGTTAATATAGCTTTCAGCGAAGAAATCTTTTCCTAATTCATCAGTCTGTCTGCCTGCGTGAATATAGTCTACCCGCCTGTCCTTCATCCTATCTGTTTATTTATCTTTACCGGCTTTGATCTCTTTCTGTTTGTTTGTCTACTTATTAACCTGTTTTTTGATCACCTTTTCTACCTCCAAACATCTACCAATCTATTTATATGGCTGTTTATCTTTCTAATTTCTCATTTATCCTTAAATACTTCTTTGCCTGTCCTTTCTTTGTCTACAAAGAGTGTCTGATCTGCTAAATCGGATAATGAGATGTTCGTATGCTGTATCCCGAAGACAAGTTGTTTGGCAATAAGTTTAATAACATCTACCACAGACTGTATACATATGCTCGTGTAACTCGCAGATATAGTCTTCCATTTGCCTGCCATATTTGACCTCTCGGCGATGGACAACCGAGGTCCACCCTCTGTTCCGTCTTCGCACTCCGACATAAGGAGGGAGAGACGTTGAAGGATTTGTCATCTTAAATACAGCTTTCTCGGTGAGAGAGTGAGAGAGAGCCGAGGCTAGCGTGGAAATGGAAGCTCGGACTAACTTTGCAATTATCTTGACAGTGTTTGCCAGAGCATCCAAAACTCTGTTAGCATCGATTCCCGTCTTTTAGCTCGTCGACAGCCTCCGGTGGCGAGGTCCGCCAGGCTCGCTACACCAGTATTGACTGAGCGATGGTCGCTGTGGCACCCACCGAATGCATTGGCCTTTCTTTCTGTTTTCTGTTTGTTCTTACTTTTTCTTTCCATTCCTCGTCTCTCACATTCGTTCATTTTCGGTTCTTGGCATGCTGTGTGCTAATGCCACCCGTATGTTGACGTTTACGTCACAAGCTCTGCTGAGCCCCCGTGGCGACCGGCTGACCTCTGTAGGGTAGGCGAAACCATCCGAGTATTCCTGCAGCAGACCTGACTTTCACTTCCCTGGCATCGCGGCAAAAAAATATTTGTCACAAAATCATCCATCTCAACGATCGTCAACACTGTCGCCAAGCACACAGGACGAACAGGCAAAATGAATATAAGCAGGTGCGCAAGCAAACGAAAGCCCATTTTACCTTCACAGACGAAAATTCGCGGACAAATAAACAACAACAAAAAAAAAAAGCACCAAATAAACAAGAACCAAAAACGCACCTGCAAACGTCAAGCCAGTTCCCCAAATTGTTTATTTTTTAGCTGGAAACATTGAACGAGGCGACAAAACCCATCTACCCCCCTTTCCGATGGTAACACGTTTTTCTTACCTGTTATTGCCAACATCCATTTTAACTTCCTTTTTTTCTGCTTGAAATTTCGTGTTTTGTTTTTGTCGAGCTTCTTTATTGTCGAGACACTTCCAACTGACCAAGGACAAGTCGAAAAGTCTTTGTTTTGCAGTTTGAGTGGCTCAGTCAGTAACCACGCATGCATACTGGGGCACTTCTGTGTGTAAGTTTGCTTGCATGCATAGAAGCTGCGTACACACGTAACATCATACGCAACCTATTTATTTGGTGCATTCATCTATCTTACAACTACTATGTTCACACTTTGTGCATAAATAAATACATACATTTGTGTGTGTGCGCGCATCAATGCATGATTACAAATATAAATGCGTTCATGCAAAACAAATACTAACAAACCGAAATGCAACAATTTGTGATCAAATAAACAAAACAGAAAACAAATAAATGACTTGTCCTCCTGAAAATTATCGAAGCAGTGATAACATCTACAAGGATAGCCCGTGTTGTTGTTTTTTTTTTAATTTTACTTTTTTGGTGGAGGGGGGGTATCTGTTTAGCTTAAACATTTTACATTCGTGGATGCTTCAAGTTCTTAAAAATTGAAGGCAGCGATAAATAGCTGAGCGTGAAATAATACGAGCGAAAACAGTGCTATCATCGTTAACCTGATAGTCTGGCGGCGCTGCAATCAATAGAGAATCAATAACCACTCCCCGATTTAATATTCGCAGTTTCAGCAATTGATGATGATCACCGTCCGCTTAGGTGCTGCGGTGTTTAGATAATGCACCCAATCGTCAAATGATCGTCCAAAGCTGTCAAACGAGAGGGGAACCACGGAGAGAGGGAGGACGGAAGAAATGTATAAATTGAGAATAAACCACTGTCAGGGAGAAATTGCAGTTGCCTAACTGTCAAACATCCCTCGTATATTTTTCGTTGAGTTCAGTGGCGAAGCGCGATAACTCGTCGACCAAACAGCTGTGAGTTAACGTTCTTAGCACGGGCTTGGCTAAAATATTTGATGGATGCCATAAGGAGGAAAGCTTAGACAGAATCCATTTTTTATTCACTAAAATGCAGATGTCCTCGTTTCATGTTCTCTATTTTTATCTAGGTAGATGCTTGATGTTTTGTTTATCCCCCATCTCTCAAAAATTCCACTTTTTAAAAATTTTATTTTATTTCTTTTTGCCGGTTGCAAATTATCATCTGGAAGAAAGAAACAACGAAGTATTTTCGTATATTTTTCAAAAAGAATTTTCTCTCATTATAAGATGGTCAAGTACCTTTTGAGATCCCATATCCTTAGCATCATGTCTGCAAAATAATTTTTGTTTTAAATTTCTATCCCATTCCGAGTTTCACTGGAAACACGTTTATTTATTCAGTATTAATTTCTATTGCATTTCGTTATTTGTGCTTGCCTCTGCTCCTTCGAAAGACAACAAGGAAAAAAAAATTGGGACGAAAGACAAATTATAAGAAGATGACTTTCGCAAACGAATGACTGGATTGGATTCAGTCCTGATGCAAACTGTATATAGACATGCATCTTGTAGTGACTCCATCTTCCAGCCATCATTTGTACCCCTCCCTCCACACACACCCCCACAAACTCTCCTATTTATCAAATCAGCAAGCACTAGTGCCCGTGCGGTGGTCACACAGAATGGGAAGAAAATGATTTATTGTCAGGTGCCTCGTTATTAGCTGTCTTCTGTCCCACCGCCAGCAAGCGCCGAGCTATTCTCCCTCCCCCCGCCCTGTTTTTATCCCTCACTCCATCCCCTCTCATCTTCCGCTACCCAACGATCGGCGATTTCACTGGCGGGGCTGAGATAAAAGGGACATCCCGTAACATGCCTCATTAACTCAAGTGACACGTGTGAAGTACCAAGTGTCCCTTACACTCCGGCTTGTTATTGGAATGGCCACAGCAAGGGGTTAATGTTAGACACGAGTCCACTCCTGAAATAGTTTCTATTTACAGAAACGGAAGTTCCTCTTGGGAAAAAAAGTAATTTAGAGCATTTGTAATTCTGACATCCATCTTGAAATCCTTGGTAAGTGAAAGTCTGTAAATATAGTCTTAGGATTTATAAATGGATTTATAAATAATTTCGGATGTCATGACAAGTTATATATCTAAAATAATTGATACCTTCTGTGCTATTCTTGTCCGATCACATTTTTTCTTCTACTGAAACACATCTTATGCAAATATCTACATTTCAGTTAAAATTGAAATCCTGCTCTCCGTTTTTATAATAGTTTCCCAGAAATCCAAGGGGTGGGGTATGACTGGCAAGGCAGGATGAGTTGATGGTGATAGACAATCAATGGTGATCGTTTGATGATGGATGGATAACCGTGGCCGCTGAACACTGGGGCTGTGGGCCTCGTTGGCCAGAAAGCATCACCACTGAGCCGTGGTGCGACCAAAATAATCACGAACAATTCATCAGAGACAGCAGTCCGCTTCCCTTTCGGGTCAAAAACCTTATCAGCGGAACGTGACCAGCTTTCTCTCATTATGTAGATGTGTTGATAGGACTAGCGACTTCTACAAGTCCGAGGGGTTTTTTTTCCTGGAGAATGTCGTGGAGGAGGTCTGGAAGACGCTGAAAGGAAGTGGCGGCCTGACGTTGTGGAAACGAGGCTCACAGACGGCAGTGAAAGGACCGAGTGGCCAAGTGGTCAAGTGTTTGCCCAGCGAGACACAGTCAACGGGATGTAGGGGTTGCTGTGCACACATACTCCCACCAAAGAGGCAGACGCTCTTCGTGGTGCTTTGTCGAGACTCGAGTGTCCTTCAGGTGATTGCCTTCAACACTCTCATTGCGCTGTTTGCCTTGGGAAGAGGGATTCTACAGTTATTTCTTTTCTGATGTACTCAATCAAGTAAAAAAAAAATAGTCAAAATAAAAAGGGGAGTTAAATTTTCTGATATTATTTTTACAATAAAATATCGCTGATGTTCGGTATTTTTTAAATAAAGTATTTGACTTTAATTTGTGGAAACTATTGTTACCGTTTCTGCTTCTGGTGTGTTGTAGTCGCATGTTGTGTTAATAGGTGTAGATGATAAAGCAGCCTGTAAACTAGGGTATTATCTGTATGTGCCACCCAGGTAGACATCAGTGCAGCATAAGATTTCGCTGGAAGTAAGGCGGGTACTGCTGCTGGGTAAGACCGTGATTAGTGCCGGGAGCTTCGGCTCCAAAGCCCTCGATTTTTCTACCGCTTGTACTACAGGGCAAAGACCTTAGAAGCCAACTACCTGCATGCCTTCTCTACCCCTCCACCCGCCCTTCATCCTTCGGATACATTTTCCCCACACACTCCCACTCCTCCCTCTTATTTCTTTCTTTTTCCCTTCCTTCTCTATCTCTTAACTTCTTTACTCTGCGTGATGCTAGACAGCTGATGTATACTACCTTTTGTACCGCACTTTAACTTTTTTTCATACTTTTAGCTATAAATGACAATTTTATAAGGTGGTCAGTTCTTAAAATCAGAATGCAGGTGGGTATGGAGCTTAATTACATCATAGATTAAAATCATCGTTTTCATCATTAATCATTCATTATTGTGAGCGGCGTTCTAAAAAATCTCAAACTAAAATTGTTCATGGATGCAAGATCGTTCGGTCAAGGGATTTGAATCCTGGGTCCATAGAAACAGTCGCACGAAATGTGCGCGCACGCCAACTCTTCTGTTTTTCATTCTTTCTGAACGAAATGTTTTGTCTGGCACCGAGCGCGTGGCACTGTGGGAAGGTAGGTGTGCGGTAATGCGACCAGGCGTGGCGTGAAAAGCCGCTTGTGGAGAACGCTCGCGGTGAGTCACAGCTCCTGATGTGGTGTGAACATCATGCACGACGATTGCTGTTGATGAAAGGATGCAATAACAGTGAATTCCTTTCTTTATTCTCTCTTTCTCTACCTTCCACACTTGAGTTTCGTCGCCGTATATATAAATATATTTCCCTTGTCCTATCTCTGTTTTTCTCCATCTGTTCCTCTTCTCTCTGTCCCTATCTCTCAAAATTTCCCCCTCTCGTATCCCACACACTATCTCTCTCCCTCTAAGCACTAGCAAGGAGCCAAACCTCTGGAGAAAAATTACGAGCTCTTTTCTCAAATGATTGCTCCAGACTACTTTCGCCGACTAGTGGACAAGTGGCTGCACAAAAAGCAATGCCTTGTACTTCAATAACGAAAGTGGATGGGAAGGTACAATACGACACTCATCGCATAGCAAAACGATTCATTTTGATTTTGCAGGCAGCAACCTGGTCGGCGGTTGTATCTTATGACGGTTGTTTATAACTGTCGGCCTGGCGTGCGAGGGGAGGAACCCTGTGACCAGGGGCTGTGACAGGGTCCCGTTCTCCCGCTAACGACCTGAGCCTCCAGCCTCGCGTGTCCTTCCTTGGATGTGGCGTGAGTGTGGTGTCCGTCCTTCTCTCTGTCAGGGTCGACATATCGCACGAATGCATGTCATTGACAATGAATAAGCGAGAAAACGGAAGGGGGCCTGAGTATGAAGAACGTCTTGGTGTCGTTTGCAGACGTGCATTTGCAATCCATCTTCTATTTTTGTATTTATTGGTTTTTATTCCTTTTTATGATTCACGAAGTTAGTATTATTAGGTATACAGGACGATTATAATGATGTGTACGACACAAACAAGCGATAATTTTAGTCAGACTTAGAAAGGAACAGGCAAAAAGAGACTCTCAGGAATTGTCTAAAGTATTATTAACTTTTTTGTTTCACTTTTCTTTATTGACCTTACCTATCCAAAGTTGCGCCTTGTTTGCATGAGTTTATTTCGCTGGTAACCTGTTTAATAAACATGACGGATGTGTTTTGTCCCAGAGACAAACTTTCTAAATTGTTAAGCGAGACAGCAAGCAGCAATATCTAACAAAAATCCTGACAAAGTTACTTTTTAGACGTATCCACAACGCTTAAGACTCTGTAAACAAAAATGCATTCCTTTGTCTGGTCTTTCTCACCGTGTCTGACTGTTGCTTTATATCTCTCTGACCTTCTCTAATTTTTCTCCTCTCTCTCAGCTTCCCACTTCTCTTCTTATTAAGGATTCGGGGCTCAGAATTATCTCCTCTCCCACCCTCTCTCTCTCCCCTCTGCCTGCCCACCCGATCTGTCATGCACCTCAGACTAGCATTCGCCGCACCGCTTCGTTACACCACGCCGATGCATCTTCTGAAAGCTACTTTTATCCCCTCGTCTGCAGACTGGAATATCTGTAACTAGCGCCTAATAAACTTTCAGGCACTTAAAGTGGAATACAAGACTAGGATGGGAGCTTGCGTGCCGTGGTCACCATCATTTTCTTGTGCTTCGCTTTGTTTTGCTTCGCTTTGACGTGCTTCGATGATGTTTTTCTTTGCTTTGTTTCGAACACATCAGACGTTTCATACATCAAACCTCAGCTTTAACCCCATGACTTTTCTCGCTGAATACTGTCACGAGACCCTTGTCGCACGTGTAACTCGAAAATCGCTGTAAATCTGTGTTATATCAATGTGATGATCTCTCAAGCCTGAAATATGCGCTTACAAACTGACTCCAACAGCTCTGGTGATCTGTTAGATGATGATGGCAATATCTCGTCGGCTATAAATGAACAGTTAACGTGATGATGATTATCGGAGGGAGGGCTGTGTTCGCGTGCCATGGATCCGCTACGCCAAACAGATGGGGGCGCGCGCGTGCTTTTGTGGGAGCTCGCACTCCGACAATCGATGTCTACCTACGACACCTTCCACCGCATCAACAGCCTCGCGACTATAAACACTGTCAATAAGCGAACGAAAGATGCGGAGCCTGAAGATGAAAGCAAACCTGCGAATGTCAGATTCTTTACCTGGCAAATATCCTGAAACAATTGTGAACGGCCGCAAAAAAATCCAGGAAGGCTTCATGTATAATATTTGTATTCCATTAAAAACGACAGTTCATGACTGATTTCTATTTTTGTGAGTCGTGCAGCCTTTGTTGCCAGTCGAAAGGTTCGCACACATGATGAACATACTTTATTTGTTGTCGTTTCATCTTTTCTTTATTATACAGTGGAAATAAGACTCACCTGCAGGAAACGTTTCTCTATATAGGACTGGTCTTTATCATGTCTGCTGATAACAATTCCAAACCTTCTTGTGATCCATGGATATTTGCTTTCTGACTTGCAAATTGTACTTTGATGTATATTATGGACTTTCTGTAGTAAACGAGGAAAATGCCAAACCATTAAGGCACATTGTACTGAAAGTACTTTGAAGAATGTGCTTTGATGTATGCGACCTGCAGTCTGTTTACGAAACATCCACATCTTGTGTCAGGTATTCAACAAAACACTTTGATCAACGATTATTTCTGTCTGCACAAGGAAGACGACCTCACCTACATCGATAGAGGCTTGTTCCCTCTAAAAAAGAAAAGATGAAATATAGCAGGAATGCTTAAATATGAGAAAATTCTCAAATATTAGAAAAAAGCAGTGTAGCGGGATACCATGTTGTTGACATTCTTCAAAGTTTATGTTTGCGAAATGCGGTATCGACTAACAGTCACAAATCGAAAAAGAGAAAAAAAACAAACATATTCTTTTCTTGCCCTGAAGGGACCTTACCAAATATGGACGACTAACAATTCAGTTATAGCCAATGGATTTAGTGCAGAAGGGTTGTGTGTTAAGGGACATCAAACAGAAGCGATGCAGGTCTTAACATGTTTCATCATCCTGTTGAAAGTTAGGTTAGTTTCAAGTTTGCTCAGCTCTGGAAGTCTTCGAGCCCGCGATGAACCTCCAAGGAAAGTGGCATTTGAGACTGAGACTGACAATATCTTGCAGGCACCGTTAACTTGGTGGCGACGAACACTAACAATAAATGAATGGACTCAGGCCAAAAGAAAAAAAAAGAAACATAATCAAACTGTCGGATCAGACTGACCGATGAGGGTTTCCTGGAACTGTTTGCCAGTCGCTTCCGATCACAGGATCCATTTATCTCCCTTGCCTAATCTAGGAACCGGAGGTAGGCCAGGTTCCATAACACAACGCACCACCGGCTGTTTTCTTCGAACACCAACAACGAAAAAAAAAAAAAAAGCTAGCGATCGTGATACTTTCTTGTGCCAACATAATCATGCGAAACAAAATGGTGTAGACATTCCCAGTGTAAATCAAGTATATTTTATTAGAAGTGCATGCCGGGTAAATGTGATCGCCCTTGGCGACAGGGTTAGACGGGCTACGAGAACTTTAGGAGGGTGGGCAAGGTAGCTAAAGGGAGATGGAGAAAATATAGAAGTACCAATAGAGAAAAGGAGTGACGGGTACAGCAGCAAACTAGTAGGACTGAAGGGAAGAAATAACATGTTCTAGGAAGATGCAGTCACGCGCGTATCGCGAGAAAACATGTGTATTGCGAAAACAAAACCAAAAAATCAGAAAGGTTAGTCTTCACTGTTGTTAAGGAGTAGCGGGTTGACGACTTCACTTATCTTGAGTTCAGGTTTCAGTGAGGACAGGGCCAGCATCTTCTCCCTTGCTGCTTTGCATTCCTCCACTTTCTCCGGAGTCAGGTACCCACATCACAGCCGGGTAGACTAAGGGGGTTGGGGGAGTAATGTTGCACAAAACCGGGTTACTGTGCTAGCATCGAACTCGGGTGCCACTGGTTTAACCACTAAGGTTGTCCTCTCGACCTACGAGAAAATATGGGTATTGTGAAAAATCTGTCGATTGCTATTGCAGAAAAACATAGATAGATAAAGAACGAGAACTAATGACTTTATTGATTAAGCGATCGGATCCCGTTACAAGGTGTGATGATCACAATCTTACATATTTATTATTTATACGTTACCATGCAACGCTATTGTAGTTTCATAAAAATGAAAAATGTGATGTTAAATATATAGTACATATGCTTGTCACTCAGTAAGAAGATTAACATAAAGCATGGAAACCCTGTAACATTTTAAAGAGAAGAAGTGGTGGAGAGAGAGAGGTGGTGGTTCATGTGTGTCCCTCATTAGTGCATGTCCCTGTGATATGATTGTGCTTACCACTGTAATATCAGTCTTGTGACTGTTTGAACTTCAGTAATTTGGAAGATGGGGTATATTTGTCTGAGGGAGTCAGATGTGTGAACTTCCATTTTTAATTTCACAAAGTTTTACCTGCACGCAAAAGGTGTTCAGCCTCTCAGCGAAGACCTTCTGCTGTGTAAACACGTGGCTGAGGTGTCAGTCGGTTTGAAAAAAAAGCGCGAGTGCTCCTCAGTAATGTTTACTTGGATCAGACAGAAGATCTGTCTGACACTAGAAGCTCATGTTCTCATCTATTTCCTCCGCCATATTGGCTGCAGATAAAAAAAATTCAGTAAATGGACCAAAAGTTTTGAGAAGACAACTGAGCCGATAAGGTGTGGATGTTGAAAGTACGAGTGAACAGATAGCATCTATAAGGTGACTCCAGCTAATGTGTTTTACCAGTTCTGAAGATATTTTTTTATCAGACGTATTTCAAGATTTTGTTTCTAGAACCGAGTATTAGATGATAACCTGAATTATTTAGTCGTTGGAATTATGTATCATACATCGTGTTGCCTGTTTGTAGACTTTTATCTTTGTATATTAACCTAAATGTAAGCTACATGCGAGTCTCCTGATTCAATTTTTTGATCAATGTAAAATGTATAATCCATGTTGCACCCTTTTACCTCGGGTCTAAGCCGCGCCCATCTTTACAAAGTCTGACTTAGTGTGTAGCTTACTACTCCTGAGAGAGATAGAAGAAGAAAAAGAGGAGATGATGATGATGATGATGATGATGATTCCAAAGAATTTTTTTCTGTTACATTTGTGTCAGTCAACAATTACAAACAAACCCGTAAATATCGGTGACAGTGTGGGAGGAGGTGACTTTTAGGAGGAGTTCCTTGTAACTGTGTTTGTGAAAAATTGCTTTCCAGCAGCACACATCTCACTAACCTCCGCCTACTCTGCCATCTTGGAATCACACAAACTTCACGGTGTGAAGAAGGCACACACAAGCAACCAAAAGTAGCTAACGATTTTGCTGTCGGGGGTTCTCGCTGACACGAATAACAGATCACGAGAAATTCCGGACGAGAAGACAAGAGTGGCTGGGATCGTTTTTTACGATGTATTTTTCTTTCGCTCCAATATCTCCTGACGTGTCGATCATCCCCAGCTACTGACTGTATCTTTGCTAGGGGTGGATGGTGCAACGGAAGAAGAAACCTTTCTATAAACATCGGAACCGACTTTTTTTCTGAAATTTCTATATCTTCTCTGACAAGAACTTCATTCGTACTTGACTTAGCAAGAAAACGGAAGAATGGTGCGATGGCGGGCAAGATTGATGGCCACCTAATGACAGTCGGCCAGCTGCAAAGGTCCTGACCTCCACGCCCCTGCTCATCACCGCCTACCTTGTCGTGTTCATCGCTAGGCACAGCGATGATGTTCTTCCTGATGTGTGTCTACATCGCATCCCTACAGAAACACGACTGAGATCGATGATGGTGTTTTTTTCAAACTATTTTTGGTCACAAAAGCTGTTTGGCGAGTCATTGTCTCGGGTGGCTTTACAGACTGAGAACTAAACTTTTGTGTTTATTGCTAAATTAATTTAACAACTTTAGATTGATTAACTTAGTTGATCCTTCAGTATAGGTATGCTGGCAAGGGAATAATAATAATATTAACATGTTTTTTTTATGTTCACATAATTTTTTTGTTTTGTATTTTTGTTGAGCATTTTAAATGTTGTCAGTGAAGAGATGGGGGATGGGGAAAGATCATAAGTCGCATGTACTTCATGGGCAAGATGACTTGTACAAGTCTAAGACAAAACAACACTCAGGCTGTTTACTTCTAGTTTATTCGCTCAAGGGTGAACAGCTTCATGTTGGCTTGCTGTATTATATCATCGATGTTTTTTTTTAATACACTATACATTTACTTACTTACTAAGGATAGACAACCGCTAGAGACCTCCAGTTTTGTCTATCATCATTCTGTTCCAGGACAGTTTCTGGTCCTTCAGTTCTCTCTTTCTACCGACCTTTGAAATACACTAAGTATAACAAATTGATCAGAGTTATATTTCCAAGCCAATTATCAGTAAGCCGTTGCTTAAACAACTTCAAAAACAATTTAACATTCCCCCACAGAAAGTAATCCACAGATATCCAAATCCATATCTGTATAATAAATTCAAAAAAAAACACCATCAGATGCCCACTTTTGCTGTGTAGAGCATATTTAACAACATCTTACATGCTTTAGGTGGGATTCGATCTGTTGAAATTCAAAAGACCTGAAGTCAATAACAAACACATTAAGTAGAAATAAACATTGACATTAAGATTACATTCTCAGTTTGACCATATTTCATTGTATTAGGTGTGCGAGGGCTGGCATTAAAAATACAGAGTTGTGCGTCATGATAGAGATCTTGAGAAACTTAATTATTTGTCTACAAACTTTTTGTGTTCATTGACGCAGTTACAACATACAAAACAGAGATGGAGATCAGGACTGGATCGGAAATCATTCGCCCACTCACACACTCTGAGAAATATGTTTGTGACTAAACCTCTGTCTTCATGCACTGCCACTATTTGATTAATTTTATTTTTTCCCACACGTGGTAGGTACACTACATGAGTAACACAATATCATTTACCTGTACAGGTTTTCATAGGTAACATTGTTAAAGCGTAGTATACCTCAGTCAAGGGTTTGTCTACCAGAACTGTGCACAAGGCAGTAGCAGCAGTTTGAGGACAGACTGGAGCATCACCTGTAACCCAGCACGTGTATTGAAGTCTATACCTACATTGTGACAGGTGTATCAGGGGGAACCGGCGACATGGTGGCACGCCCTCTTCCGGCTTGTTGTTTGACCTTTTCTCCACGAGAGCGACGATCCTGGCTGCACGCATTGTCTTGCCTAGAGGTAACCCGTCATCAAACGATGATCGATGTCAACACACCGAGCTTCTCTAAGCCAGGCTTTCCTCCGCAAAGGAAAATTGTTGTCATGCGCAGTCAAAGGAGTCTTTTTATTATCGGAAACTGAGTACAAAAAGTATTATTGCTGTAAACAGACAAATAACATATAGGGTTATAAATAATAGTTTATTTTGCCAATGAAGCCTTAGTCAGCAAAGATATTTCGGGTGAGCGTGTATTAACCAATCATTGAGGCCTGTACATCCGGAAACTGAGCGACCTAATTTATTTGAGTAATTATAGCTCGCGCTTGATTTTTTGAATGAGAGTTATTTTATTATGCTGTATCAGACTTTTATGAACTTTATTAAAAATAGGATTTGGAAAATATCAAACAAAACTCTGAAAGAGGGGAATTAATGAGTTGCCAGGCTTGATATTCAAGGCTCTTCACAGATTTTGTGGAGAGAATATAAATATTGTCAGACTAGAGAATGTTAAAACATCCTTAAACAATCGCTTTGCTTTTCGAACGAAAAAAACATTAACAATATAGTTATAAACAAAGATACATCAATCCAGTGCTATAAAATAACTATAAAGATAAAAATAAACACGAATATTGCTAGATAATAAGTATCTATAATACCAGGGAATATCCATAGAAAGCAAAAAATAATAAATACGTGTCGTGACACATAAATATTATACTGTTACTCGATAAACATTATAGAGATTGGACATAAACATATGCAAACAAAGGGCTGGCATGATGATACAGTGTGTAAACCACCAGCCAACTTGTTTCTGTTTGTGGGATTCTTCTAAAAAAACAAAATGAGCCTGTTGCCTGTGCGCTCTTTGTGAATGGCTGAAGGGCGAAGCTTTCATTTTAATTTCGAATGAATATGTCACGTGCAATATGCTTCCCCGCCTCCACCGCCACCACAACCACCACCGCCACCTCCACCATCTTCCCAATTTTCTTCGTCTTTCCTCTCCTTCCGTTCTGTCGATCCATGGCAGAGAGGGAAGGCGTGCATGGCCTGACGGCGACGGGTCGTGTGATCTGACAGCAGCCTCATACCCAGCACCGTGACAACACCTGCATAATCGCACACGTGGGAGTTGCGAGAAACACCTGAGGAAAGAGGGGAAGAGAAAGAACCGAAGAAAAAAAAAATGAGGCACGAGCACGCTTTCTCGCACTGCCTGACAGCGCGGTGCACGGTTTGCCCTAGTCACGTGCACACGCACCTCGTGGACACGTGCAATGGCGGTGAAAAGGCCATTTGCGCGCCGACAGCTTTCTGGGGACTACTTCGATTAGTTAATCGGTGCCTGTGGCATGAAACGGCGTGTAAATGCAGGTCTTTACTGGCGGGATTGCAGTTCAGACAGCAAACACAAGCGCGTGAGTGCACACACACACACATACACACACATACACACACACACTTGCACGCACAACGCACACAACCACCCATCCACCCGTCCACCCGTCCACGTGTACTCAGGAAGACACATGTAGGTACGGCTCTGAGGCGGGGAGAGATGCTGTAGAAAAGGGGAATAAGGAAAGGGGTCAAGGGGCAAAGGTTATGTACCACTTTGCTGGCTCCGCATCTCTTGCACTCAACTTGCCGCTATGGGAAACAGGAAGATAAATACTTAAACAGACGTATCATGGGATTAAAAAGGATTCTTTCCCTTTTCCCCTTAACTTCTTCCTTTCCTTCTTTGAATAAGTTCCCTAAATAAGTTTTTTGTATCTATCAAGCTTCCGTGATAGCTAGATAGCTTCTTTTAATGGTAGACAAACATTAGCGATGTCATAGGTGATGTTTTGAACTTTAAAAAGTATTAAAGCAAATAAAAAGTGCCCAATCATAAAGTCATACCTATGTTCCATAGACGTGGTTTTGTAATATGTCCTCTAATAAACCAAATGACTACTCAAACGGTTTTTTGTTGTGGATAAAATGTGATTCAAGCATCGTCTGAAAAATACTGATTTTCAGGATATACGCTCAATCTTATGAAGTGTATTAATTCACCCTTTGAAAACAAGCGGGTCTAACAACTTAGCCTGTAGGCCCTCCCTGAGTGACTCGAACCTACCCTCGTGCCAGAGGAGGTGATCTATGGCGTCGGCTAACTCTCTGATCGAGTAAGCTCGTTAATCTTCATCTTCATTGAACTTTCCTGGCAGTTGCAGTACGGAGCAAGAGAAAAAAACGAACTCGGGAAGTTGCTTGAAGGAAAGTATATATTCTGGATTTAGCCATCAGTGGCTGCAAAAGCTGCTTGAAAGTTAAGGTTCGGTTCCTCCTTTAACATTGTTATTTGTTTCTTGCATATTTATTATTTGTGTCTATCGTCTATTGCCGCTTTAAGCACGTACACCAATTTATTTCACTAGCGGACGATAAGAAGACACTTTAATTTTCATGTTGATGACTAATATATATGTCTGAAGTTGGTTTTACAAATTGTTTCATACTTTAAAAACTATTTGGTTTGTCTTTTGCTTTGCTTGCAGAATTTTTACGATTACTCCTGTGGTGGTTACAACGAAAAGACATACCTCTCGTGGTTTAGTACCAGAGTTCGAGAATCTCCAGAAGAAATAATCGAACACTACAGAAAATATGCCATCGGTGAGACAAATAATTGCACTTTATTTTACTTTCTTCTTCTTGAAGTTCTTATCCTAGTTCGCTCACTTTAGCAGGTAGGAAATAAGGGAGTATCCGAGAATGTTTATTTATGCAACGGAGAAACACGCAAGGTGCTATACTTGTGTGTACATGTGATAAACAGACGATAGACACTTTATTACACTTGTGTTTACATGAGATGATCGTATGGCTTACACGTGATTAACTTACATTTACATGTGATAAAGTGTGTTTGTTGTGTTTTTGTGATGAGTCTTTGCTTCTATGTAATAAGAAGTTGTTTACTAGGTTTGCTTAAACGTGATAAACATGTTTCCTCTTTTGGCAAAGCTCGTTTTGTTTTTTCTTTTCTTTTCTTTTCTTTTTTTTTTTTTTTTTTTGTTTTTTGCTGCTTTTTAGATTTTTTTAGCTGTCTGTAGAGAATGGTTTTCTGGGTGTGAGTGTCGTTGAATGACATGTTCAATAAGCTGCAAGTCTTTTGCCAAGCAAAAAACTCAATAGAAACTGCACCATCAGCTCGTCTCTAGAGAATGGCGAGTGACAGCAAGAATTCAAAAGCATGTAAGACCCTCCCAAGGAGTTATGTCATCACCAGCACCGAGTGGAGTTGTGGGCGGATTTTTAGTTTTATGAAACAGTTGTGAAATTCAGAGGGTTTAAAAGCTCGTAAAACATCGTGAAGGTTGATGAAGATAGGTTAAGATGCTGATCTGAGGATTGTCATTAATAATTTAATTTTGCTTTATTTCTCAGATTCCTCCCTCTCTAGTGCACATGGTCTGAACAGTTCTTAATTTTTTTTCCTTTATTACATGTTAGCCAATTGTAATAAAATGTGACTGTAATGAGAATGAGTAAATTAGTGTCAAGTGTCTGTAATAAAAATGTATCAAAATACTGCTTAACTAACTGTAATAAAAATATTTTAGGACGATCTAAATTTGATATAAAAAATAAGCATCTTTATTCAATAATTTGGCTAATAATCTTCTAAATAGTCTGTAATGCATAACAATGATACAAACAACTTCTTCATTAAATGTTAGCTGAAAACAACTGATCTCTACAGTTTTTTTTTTAAAAAGAGAATGAAACCATTTAGACACAATTTTTCAATGTACATTTAGGAATTTTAGGTAAAACGCAGATACAATAAATGATCATAATTAGCCGAATTTATGTTTTGTGACAAAGTTGGGCTTTTTTTTTTTTTTGGTTATAGTAAAACTGGAAATGTTGACGAAACATTCAGCTCCATTTAAACTTTTTTTTAATAGAAAAACGGTTGTTGTCTAAATGTATATGAAAGAAGAAACATGCTTTAGAGAAAAACAAATTGACTAAGTAACTAAATAAGCATGCAGCTGTCAAACTGTCTCACTCACACGTCATGCAGCTGTCCAACCGTCTCACACGTCATGCAGCTGTCCAACCGTCTCACACGTCATGCAGCTGTCCAACCGTCTCACTTACTCCAAGGAAACCGGCTGTCCAGATACAATCGGTCTGTTTCTTGTCATTTCTATCTTCTCTTGTTTCTACTAGATTGCAATACAGTCCGCAATGAAGATTTTTTCCAGTTTTGACAGAAGTGGAACCGTACTTTTGCCATTAACGGCTGGACTTGTCCTGTACCACGTGTTGTATTCCACTTGGTCGAACCTTATTAATGTCCACATAAAGCACTGCCATACATTTCTTTATTCGTTACCAGCAAGGTGACGCCAAGTGAAATTTAATTAAATCTCGAGCAGCAGCGCACGTGTCCGCATATCGTGGCAGGATCTGAGGTACACGGACGAGCACGATGATGTTGAGACTGTAGGCACGAAGCAAATTTGCTGATAAAAACTCCAGACATTCGAGAGAGAGGCTCTGCCGCCATGTATGTTCACTGATATAGAAGAGAAAAATACTGCTAGAGTATCTCTATTTTTTAATTTTATTTTTTTATTTTTTTTAATTTTTTTTTTTTGTAGTTGATAATCAAACGTAACGTCAAAGACAAATTTTAATTGTAAATATTTAGACAAGCAGGCACCATTCTTTTTTTCTCCACATCATGCAATGAATACATTTGTCTCCTTCCCTGTTTGTCCCCGGGATACTCTGCATGCGCACCTTTCCCGCCGTTCGCTTACTTGCCTGCGTGCAAATCTGTCCAGCTCTGACCAGGAGAAAAAGGACGAGTTCCTTCTTTGCTAAAGGCCCTGGCACATCTGACAGGAGATAAAGAGGTTTGCTGGGTGATGCTTCGTGATGTCAATTATGTGTCCGGTTTTCGTCGCGAAATCCAATTGCGCACAAAGCAAAGCATTGTGGGTAGGAAACGCCCAGACAGACGGCAGAGGTTCCGCGAAGATAGAAGAGAGAAGAGGGCGGCAGCGAGAAGTACGTGAAAGAGCCTCTGTGTGGCTGTAATGGAGGTGGCTAAGTGTTCTCCCTTGGACACCATCAGATGGAGGCTGCTTTTGCTTGCGGGTCATTGCTACAATGATTCTTGCCGACTGCTGGGCTTTGGCCATGAATTAAACCATCCGAGTAACACGACTGGGTCTCGAAGAGCGCCTGAATGAAGAAGTGCAGGAGGAATGAGAAGTAGTCGGGCGTTGGTTAGGTGGGGAGGGTCTGCTTTGTCGTGCGATAAGCTGAAATGTCTTGGTAAGCAAGCAAGACGAGGAGCTTTTTTATTTGAAGCCTTTTTTAAACGAGTCCTTATCATTTCTGTGAGTACCTTCAGAATTTTTCCTAACTCCTCCCTGCCTGCCAAAATTTATTGTCAGGCAGCCATGTCCTTGTGGCTTCTGAAAGCTGAGGCAGATGGCTTGCAATAAAATGTTTGCTCCTGAAATCTCAGAACGATCAGGAATTTTATAGAAAGGTGCAAATGGGCTTAATTTAAAATTTATTTCGCGTTTGTTTCCTTTTGTCGCTGTTCTCGGGTTGTTCCCAGCAGTTTATTTTCTGTGAATCATTGTCTCAACAGCTAAAAGGTGGACAGACAAGGCACAGAACATAAAATTGAAAAAGTAGATTATAGAGATGAAACTGTCAAGCGTTATATTAAAGTGATTTATCATTTGCTTGACGCACGTGATGTGTATTATGGGATGCAATGCTGCAACGTGCAGAAAAATATCTGAAGCGTGAAATCAACTAAAAAACAACGAAAGCAGAGATCGATGGGATATAAAGGGACAGGGTGGATAGATTGCAGGACGTGAGACAGAAGCAGTGAAAACATAAATATTTAAAAAATAGACATCCTGTGGAGAACACATTTTACTCTGACGATAAACTCTGTGGAGAACACCTTTCACTATTTGACGAACACCTTACACCCTGTGGATAACATCAGTATGTGGAGAAAGCCTTGCACTCTGTGAACACCATCTTGCACTGTAAACAAACCTTTACATGTTGTCCTGAACACTTCTGGAGCACGTGAAAACAGAAGAACCCTGCTTGCACATAAGGAGAGTTTGTCTATTCATGCAGGACCATCTATTCTTCATGGCGACATGCCTTTGGTTTTTCAATGAGGAGGGAAAAGCATATGATGAAAAACGATTACAAACCAAAATATAAAGTGGATCCTTATAGCCTCTATACTTTTAGTTCAAAGTACAACACCTCTACGCAAGGCCTTCTGGGAAAATGTTTTTATTTTCTGATAAGCCGAGGCCACTTTCATCCTGTTGGTCCTTACAGTGCTTATAACTTCTTGGCGCTGGCCCGCCATGTCTGTACAATGACCACGAGTAACTTTATTCGCTCTTGGGAAATTGTCTTGGTCTCTAGACATCCTCCGCCTCTAGGACATTCTGGAGTGCACTCGCACTAGGCAGTTGATGGTGGGAGCTTGGTGGCTGTTTTCGATGGAAAAAAGATGGGAGGGAGAAGGAGAAGGCCCGAGGAGTTGGACAAGCGCAAATTGGTGATGTGAAAAACATGACACGCTCTCGCAGTCCGTTATGAGTGGAGGCAAGCGTCGCTTCACTTGGCGGGTGACGAGATACAGGCGGCGAGAGCCCCATGGTGGGGAGACTAGTGAACACCTAATGAAGCCGGTCAGTAGTTTTCCCATCCACTTCGCAGTCTAAACCACTCCAACTGCTGCATCTTCGCCTTTATTACGACAGCCACAAACAAGACTCGACTCAAAAAAACGTGCAAATAGCAGAAGTAACCATCTTGCCCACTCATTCCTTGCATGTAGTCATCCAGAAAGACCGGTTTTCGACAACAGTTACAGTATTTCCTGACTTTAAAACCAATTTTCATTCATAACTACTTTATCACTGTGTTATTTAGATAGGGAGAAAAATATTCAGAAATAGAAAGGGAGAGATCACAAGTCCTGGAAGTTTTTAAAAAGAAAAATTTTCGCTATAAACAGTTTTTTCAAAGTGAAATAATAAAACATTTAAATCTTTAATTAATAAGCTGTCAAGGCCTGTGTTAGTAACTTTATAAAATTATATATGTTTTGGTTAGGATTAAATATAGATATTGTAGATAGTATTGCGATTTGAATCTGTAATATTTTTTAATTAAGTGGAAACTTAGTTCGTATCCTGGTTTGACTCAGACAAAGAAAAATTGAATGTAAAATGTTATAGATTGTCTTTTAATACTTGTTTAAGAGTGTTTTTCTTGATCTTTTATAAGTAATTTTTTTTTTGTTTTTTGTTTTGTTTTGTTTTGTTTTTTTTGTTGTTTTTTGTTTGTTTGTTTGTTGTTGTTGTTTTTTTTTTTGCAATAACTCGCATGAATATCGCGAAATCTTAAACATCACTTTCTTTTCAGACCGCCTGTCCAGTTCCTATGATTCGCAGGACAGTACTTATTTGAGCAAGGCTCGGACACTTTTCCGGTCTTGTCTCTTCCGTCCGACGGTGGTGGACGAGCAAACGCGAGCCATTGGTGAGTTTGTTGCCCGGCTCTTTGTGATTGGCTGCTCTGCACTAAGGCCGACAGTCCAGGAAAATTTTAGCTCTATGATCGGTCCACGAAAAACTTTTATTCTTCGTTTCGAGTATATTACCTTAAAATATTTCACTACAAAGCTTGCATTACGTGAAAACTTAAATTTTATGATTGTGAATATATATTCTGATAATTGTTCATATACATACGTCAAACGTATTAACCAAAAATTGAAGAAAAAACAATTTTAAAACATGTAAGAAAATCCGTCAGGAGTTCTTGGCTCTTAATCCGTGAGCTTATTTTAGAACTGATCATCATCTCCATTTCTGCATCTGATCATCGAAGCGGAAGGTGCAAAAATAATAATAAATACAAATACAAAATGAGGAATATGCCGTGCATACGGAATGATGGAGGAGCTAGTTGATCATTAAGCTGGCCCTGCACTTATATTGACGTCTCACAGGCTGGCAAACTTTTTCCCCTCCAGTGGCTGAAGTGATTGACGCGCTCGGCGGACTCTCGGCCCCAGAGAGAGACGGAGTGAGTAATTTTGACATCACCCCACTAGTGGCCAACGTGACCAGACTTTATGGGGCGAGTCCTTTTTTCAGGGTCGTCGTCCATGGCCCCAACAAGATTTCAGTAAGTCGACCGCATACGGTCGTTGTCTTGTCCCTCTCCTCCCCCAACTTCCTTCCCCTCCGTGTATTTTGATTAACCCTCTGAATAGCGGTAAGGATAGCGGCTAGGATGTTGATTAATTGCAATGAAATGATTTCTTTGAGCAGTAGAGAGCCACCATCGTCTACCTTTTCTTACTTTAATGTTCCGACCTTCCGTCTCACATATTCTCACATAGAGATTCGCTTCTGAGAAGCTGCTCACTCATTGACATGGACAGACATGTCCTTACTTTTTTCCTGAGTTCTTCAACATGAAGGATCACAACACACCCGGGTGGCAACCAAAATAGCCTTAACGATTGCAGATGAGAGGTGGCTTGGTCGTTGCCGAATTGATTATGTTTGGTGGGTGGGCTGCATTCTTTTATCAACTACACGTCTACAGAGTATTTCATCAAACCTGAAAATGTTCACCTCACACATCCTGGTACTCTGATATTTTTTCTGTATGTTGTGTTATTGTCGTTTTGTTTTCGTCATAAAACTGTTTAAAATTCAGTGTTATATGTAATTATTGAAAGATGTTGATATTGATTGCAAAAAGTAATTTATGTTGTTCGGATAATCTCTAAATTGCTTTAAACTATTTTCCTCAGATTGTTTCCAGATTTTCTGAGTACCGGAATCCATTACAGTCATCGAACACCGTGCTGTCGAGATCTGTAGACAGTCAACCAGGCCAGGTAATGAACATTACAGACACGATGGTGGTTTTGCTGTTTATAAAATTACCAGTATTACCTGTCTCTAGACTTATACACTGAGCTTGCTCGTATAAAATAATCCTCCATCATTCCTCTGCCTTAAGAAAACTCTTTTGGTCTCTCAAAACACGTTTCGCACCACTCACTTTTATTTTCTGGAGCTTTCCAGTTTCTTTGCCGACTAAGTGGGTAGTAATTTCTCTACGGTAATGATAATTGATGCGTAATTGCATACCTTTGTGTTTGTTTTCCTGGACATTTTGAAGTCGCAAGATCGTATCGATGTGACCAATGGGGGTGTAATGACTGTAGATGATCATTACGGGGTGCGGCTGTGTTTGGTCTGTGAATTGTGCTCAGTCATGATGCACTTCACAAGACTTGCTTCAATTCTTCGTACATCAAGAACACGATTCAATGAGTTTAGATGCCTCTCAGTTTTTTCTACAGCCACCATGGTTGCTTAGTGGAATACTTTTCGTTGGTTCCTTTCTGAAGTAGTGGCTGTTGAGACGAACACCATTAATTGTCTTCAGAACCTCAGGACAAAAAGCTCAGCTGACTGTGCTTTGGGGATAGGATGTTGACAATTCCCCGCTAATGATAAACACTGACACGATACAAATGAACAATTCTCTGGAGACAAACCTACAATCGTAATCATGTTACAGGGCTGTTAGGAGCCTCCGCTTGTACCGGCAACACAAAAAATTCCGATGTTCAGGACCATTTCACATGAAATCTGTTGTTTTTTTTCAGCCTCAGTGGGACTGAGAAATGTTCAGAAAAAAGTTGTGTGCATTTTAAATCTTCTGCCGGTCTTAGAGCTGCTTAATGTCTCCTTCGATGATTCACACCGTTCGAGTTCATCTACCTCCCATCAGATCCTCGCAAGTTTACTGCGATCTGAAAAAAAAAAAAAATTTTTTAGTGAGAAGGCTGAAAGACAATGTCACCAGTGTCTACACCAGTGAGATGTCAATGGCACCAGTGAGGCTTTGTATTCCTTTATTGCATCAGTTCTTTCTTTAAGGGTGTAAATAAGAAATGAGGTGTCAGCAGCGTCTCTAGGTAAGTGTCCCCGCTGCTTTGCCGAGTTCTGAGATCATCTGGCACAAGGTGCTTGTGCTGCAGCCAGCAAAAAAAGAAGTCAGACCCATTAGGACAAATATTGTCGCCAAAGCAACAAAGACACGTTCTTCTTCTCCCCCTCCCCATCACTCAACCCCCCTACCAAACCCTGTGGTGTCAGCTCTAACTTCAGGGATGCTGCTTCTAGTTCATCAAATGTTGATGCTGCAGCTGTTAGTCCCTCCTTTGTTCAGGCCATTCTCATGGCGGAGTGCAAAAATGAGAAGGAAGGAAAAAATAACAGGAAGATTGACACCTGTCAAGCGTGTTAATAGAAATAGTCTCCTCCCACCTTGCCTCCTTTGTCCTTTGCTGATTTTGCAAAGTAATCCACCTTCAATGCTGCGCAGTACTTTCAAGAAGTCGACTTCCTGTTTCAGCATCCAGGTGACAGGAAAGTCTGTTATTTTGCCCTCCAGCAAGCAGCTTTCAATAAATCCTGAAAGTCATATGGGATTTGGTAAAGTAGACAGGGATAGGAATAATCTTTTTGCAACATATTACTGATGATTAAGAGTACATGTCTTGAAAGGATCATTTACGGACGATGTGAAAACGAAGCGCTTGCAATGCCAATGTCAGTGTCAAGCTAGAAAAATAGGAAAGTAGAGAGGACAGAGAGGGTCTGGAGCATAAGAAATCTGCTCAGAGCCTAAGAAGGTTCAAGTGGATATCTGCAGCCAATGGTTCATGACAGAGAGCCGAGACAAGTCTTGGAGCGATTGGCCTCTGTGCTTCTCACCCAGTCCAGCCACATCTCCTGGTCATCTTGTTCCGAAAATATGGATGGTGTATGGAATGCTCAAAGCAAGCAAATGATGAATCTTAATTCACTGATTTCTTTTCTAGTATTAAATTGCGAATTTTTCGAAATCCTTTTCAAAGTCGACTCGCCTTGGCCGAAAACTTGATTTTGACGAGTTTTGAAGACCTAATGGATGTTTTAAGACTAGGTCAGACTTTGTCAGACTCTGTCACTGATGTAGATGTTGTAAGCCAAAGAAGCGAATTGTGCAACATATTTCTTTCTGTTGTACATTGGCTGTGTGTGCTGCCATACCTCGCACACTGAGCTCTCTGTAGTATGATTGACAACATCAGGTTGATCCTCTGGCTCGCAATCGACTTTCGCATCTGCTGTCGCGCCCTCCTAAAGGTCAGGTCCTACCTGTGAGACAAATCAAAGTGTTGCTATTAATAGACTATTCTGACATTGTCGCCATTGTCTTGCATTTCTCAAAGAGCTACCATAGTCGCTAGCGCTTTCATCGAAGGAAAGAAAAGAAGAATAAATTGCCTGAGCCAAGAAAAGTTTTTCACTTTCGCTACCTGCGTCAGTGATGGATAGTGAGACTTTTTATATTGTGAAATGGTAACTTCTTTTTTTTAAGTTCTTCGGGGGAATTTTCATATTGTGAAATGTCGACTGTTTTTAAATAAGAGTAAAAGATGTCTACGTATGACTTTCACCTCATTCTATTTAACAACGACTTTCATCCCTTTCATGTCCTTTTTGTCCTTTGTCCATAAAACTCAATATAATAATAATAATAATAATCATCATCATCATCATCACAACAACAACAACAACAACTGCTGAAAGCAAGGATGGGATTGGGGAGAGGGATGGGTAAGGCAGTAAAGGGAAGTAAAAACTCAGACAGGGAGACTACCAGGTGTTGGAGGTTTTCACGACAGATGTAGGTGTTTAGAACTTCGAATGTGGTCACTGTATAATCATAAACAAACACAAACATACACGTAAACATACATGTATGGGCAGTCTGACACAAAAAAAAAAATCTAGAGCGGTGCAGAGACAGAAAAAATATACGGTGAGATAGGATCAGTTCGAAAGGCTTTGAACCCTGGCGTCCCCAGTTCTTAGCATGATCACCTGCCACCACACAACGCCCTGTCTACATGCTTACACGCAGTTATCCCTAATATTCTGTATTAGCCATCTGCTGTCGATGGAAGAGATTGAAGCTTCTCTCCGCTCGTTTGTTCTTGCAGTACTCGATTACTGCCATTCACTTGTCTACGAGAGTACACGATCTGTGGTTGATACGCGACAGGACGGCAGACACGGACTTTGTCCAGTCCAAATGATCAAAGCCAGGGGAAAAAATAATACAACCAAATGTTAGACAACTTTATCAGTCGCTCTTTTTCGTTTGAGAATGTCAGGCAGTTTTAGAGCGATCCTCCATCATGTCTGACGGTTCTCTACAGCCTCCTCGTGCCGTGTGTTCCCGCGGACAAAATTAATAGAATCTTGATGAGGTCCACGCGCGCGCACAATAACAATTCATTGAGGTTTAGTTTTTTTCTATTATTGTAACCATACAATCATCATCCTTAGATACAGGTGAATGAAACTGTGACTATAATGCACATGAAAGGTATATATATTTGAGATATAAATTAGTTGACGACGAGGACGACGACGAGCTTCGGTCCTTGGAGACTCTGGGCTCAGACATCGTGTGGGCAGTGACGTCATGCTTGTACTGAAGGCGGCGACCGCGTTATTTCGGACACTCCTGGGTAGTCTGACCCCCAATTCTCGATGTGAGTGACGTCTCTTTGATATGGTGACCCTCAGAAAATTAAATGTCGCGGAGTAAGGCCGACAGAAGAAAAAGTCAGAATTCTTTTATGTTTCTTTCATCACAGGATTTCCTGAATGTTCATACCGGCCTTTACTGTGAAGACAAGACTAGACTGACCAAGAATTATTTATTTTTTTCGAGAGGATCGCAAGGAAAACAGTAGATAAAGTGTTGTTAGCGCGTTTCTTTTAAATGAGCTGATTTTTTTTCAATTTTCGAAGAGATCGTTTTTCTCAAGAGTGCTAAATCTGTTCGTATCCAATCAAAGATGGTCATAATTTGTATGTGTACTTTTGTTGTTTTACTGTTGGAAGCGAATATTCAACAAACAGATAATATTTCATGTCTGCTTTAAGAAGTATTGTAAAATATGTCTTTAAATAAGAAGAGAGAGAGAGTGCATAACTTGTATGAGAGACTCAAAAGAAGTTTCGAAAACAACAGTTATAAAGATCACAACCCGCGAGAGATTTACAAAAATCAGAGAAGGAACATCCTAAATTCGAGTACAACATCCAAAAATTCTCTCAATCGTCTCTCAAATCGGCAAAAACGACGATGGTCACCACGGTGAAGCGACAGCTTGTCTCTTAAAACTGCAACAGCAAGCTGACAGAAAACTGTTTCACATCCACGACAAGCCGGCCTCGACAGAAAGTGCAACAATTTCAATCAAAAGACACTGGAGCTGCCGCTTAAAGTCAGAAGCAGATCTCCGTTAGCCACCAGAGGGTCCGACATGATGGATGGTGTCTGGAGATGCACTGACACGGTTGCTGAAACTCCCTCGTCGAGCGAGGCCAGTCGTGACATCCGGTGATGGAGCTCGCGAGAAAATGAAAATATTGATGGCAGATTCCGTTGGTCGTCAGCTTTGGAGCATCACCTGTATTTTTCAGGACTTGAGAAGGAAAAACTAGACTTTACGTGGACATTATCCGCACTGTTGGAATACGGAGAAACAATTACACGAAGCGGCATCATCGTATTTGTCAACAAATAATTATTCTATGAAGTGCATATAGCACAAAAATATCAAAGGAATTAATAAGTTTGTGAATGAATATTATTCATTAATGCAAACATTCATAAAAAAATCTGTCCTTGTAATACATGCATTAACGAAAAAAAAAATCTTTATTGAAACCAATACAAAATGTTTGTTCATTAATGAAGAGCAGAGCAAGAGTGCACACAGCAGAGCGAAGTGCATTTTCAAATCTTTTGGTTGAAACCCATTCGAGACCCATGCCAGACCCACCCAGGGTGCTAGTGATGCGCTGGTAGAACAGGCATCAAAGGTGGCGCTGCTTGACGCGGTTCTCAGGCGCTGGGCGCGGAACGACGTCCAAGACAAAAACCCAGGAAACCCCAGCTGCACGAATCGGGGCAAAAATCTATTCTCCCCTCCAATCCATCTCGCCTTTCTCCGGTTTCCAGATTTCTTCCTCCCCTCAGCTCCGTTGATCCTAACTATAGGGTGCCGGTATTTCCTAAAGTGAATGTCTCGGGCCCAGAAAGGACGGGTCAATGATTGCAGTGCCGGGCATTATGGCCACAATTGCTGCTTCAGTGTGGGACCAGGCGGCGTGTGAAAAGAAGCGGAGCTTCGCCGAGAGTCGCCACCAGCAGTTCTCAATGGTGGGGAAGCGACCCTGCGTCGCACGGGTCTTGGTTCCGTCACTCTTGAAACTGTTTTTAAAAGGAGGAATCTTATTTTGCTCATCGATCAGATGGCGGAGGGTCGCGGACGTGGGCGCGTCGAGTCCTTTCCCGAGCATCCGACGAGTCGTCTCGTCACATTGCGGTCTCTCCGCCCGTGCACGCACAGGCTTGAACACAAACATATATATATATACACTCACCCACACACAAACATATACAGATACAAGTAATAATGTGTTTATGTGGCAGGGGAAAGGGTGGGTGGAGGGGAGTTAAAGCATTGGCGTTCAATTTTTTTTTTGGATGTGGGGTGGCGCACAAGTTCGATAACTCTGTCGCACCAGCACACCTGTCGGAAAAGGGTACCTAGCTCTATAGAAAGTTTGGAAATGTAGGGCAGCTTGGGAGAGGAGATGGGCACCACTCTCATATAAAGATGGCTTCCAGAAAAGTGAGGTCTCTAACGTCTTACTCCCCAACAGTCAACTGTATTTACAAACGACCTTCAACCTTTTACCTTTGCATGTGATTTTTTTATTTGAATTTTTTTTTGTTTTGTTAATGCATGCAATTCAAGATCATTAACAAATCGGAGCAATCTAAAATGAGCCCGTCACGAACATGTGCCCCTCAACACTCACGCAATCGCCTGACATTTTCAGGTTCATTCATTCCCGAACAAAGAAACATTTATCTTTCTCGCGCAGTCCCTGTCTATTTTTAATTAATATAGGAATGCCACAGCACTCGCTGCTTTAAAAAAAACTGACACTCATTTGCATCAAAGAGTTTCTCTTTATACTTACATGACACTGCCGATAATTCCAACGGGAAATTTTCACAGCTCTGTACCAATATAAGTTTTTTCATGGAGCTGTAGTTAAGAAGCGAGGGTAAGCTGATGCTCCGGGGCAACATTGGGAACTCAGGAACAAGCGTCTTATGTCCGGAGTCATAGAGCGGTGTCCATTTAAGCTTAATCACTGTTCCTATTAGTAATACATAAAAGGAGTTTAAAAGAGTTCTACACAAACAATGATAAAAGTCCGAACTGTGTGAATCCAGGAGACAAGAAAGTGGTCACCGCACCTTCTCCGGAAAAAGCCATCCTTCACTTCCCGCACGTTGTGTCTTGGCACCTGCCGTGTGTCGGTGGGAAGTGACGCCAGTGACGGTTAATTATACTATCCCACTATCCCCCTTCTAGAATATTCTAAACTATTTGTGAAAGGGCTGATTACTCATGCTCTCGCTGTAACTTGTTCAACACGTGTGGCTCATCCTGTCCACAGTGCACCGACTCCCACCACTTGCCTGCCACATCACCCATCCCTGACAGCCTGCAACCCTCCACATTCATTGTCAGTTGAAAGATCTTGGTCTTTATGGCCAAAGGCTTTTCCCACATTCACAAACCTACTAACAAATCTGCTCATCTTTTTCTGTCCGTCCATTTATCTATATTTACTTTGAGTTAAACATGCAGCACGTGTTATTGGCTAATGACAGGAGTTTCTTTTTTTTTTTTCAAATTCTCGCAGGAGACAAAATCCAGCCGGCGCTCTCTAGAACAACTGCTGTTATCACTGTTAGCTCGTACCAACTACACAGGCCTCTCCGTCCCGGGTGTCGTGCAAGACTTTCTTCGTCTGGAATCGAATATTAAGCGGGTAAGAGATAAAAACATGCTAAAGGATGGAGTAAAGCTTGTTGTTAGCATTAAATGCGGACTTTTAAATTTTAATGCAGTTTTCAGTACCTCTGATGTTACTTCCAAACTATATCTCCAAAGAGGCCAGTAATGGCAGTAGAAATCATTATTTTTTTTGTATGAAAGAAAATATCCCACAACAAGTGCGAATTCAATAATATTCCTTTGAAATTAAAGTAAGGAAAAGGTTAGTATTTTTTAAATTATAATTTAGAAACATTTTGGAAAAAAACTACTGTACACCTATATCCAGGGTTGTCCATGGGACATATTTTTCTATCCCATCCCATCCCATGGCAATTTATGCCTGTCCATCCCATCCAATCCCATGGGACGTTTCCCATGGGATTCCCATGGGATTCCCATTCCTATGGACAACACTGCTTATATCACTATCTTCTTGTACCTCTCTCCGTCAGTAATGTCCCTTGCTCAACAAGTTTGTCTTTCCTTACCAGCCTGCCTGATATATATTTTTTCTTTGTCTATGCGGTGGTTTGTTCGTCCTTCTTTTTCTTTTTTTTGTGGGGATAAATGTGAGAGAGAAGGAGAGAGAGAGATACATTACTAAACAACTTACCAAGATATCAAATTTGAAGACGACGTCTTTTTCCCTCTGTCCATCTAAGATACTCAAGTCCGACGAGCGCGGTGTGGAGGAGGCGGACGAGGACCTGACGTGCGAGGACGGCGACCGGCGGTCTTTCTCCGAGCTGCAGTTCCACTATGGCGGCTACGGCATCAACTGGACGGAACTCGTGCGCCTCGTTCTGGACTTGCCCTCCACACGTAACGTCGTCATCTGCCGAGTGCGACTCAGCGGACCTCTGCAGCATCTGCTGGAGATCACCCCCAAGAAGTCCCTGTGGCAGTTCGCCATCCTCCACACGCTGGTGCACTCTGACCTCTTTCTGCTCCTGTCCGGTCACGGCACGCAGGGCACATCCCAGGCGGCGGTGACGTCACGACATGTCTCTGGCGCTGGTCCCGGCCAGGACCCGTTGGAAGGCGGTGGCCGGCCGCAGTCCCAGGAAGAGCAGTGTCTGGACTTGGTCGAATACGTCATGCCGGCCATCAAACATCGCCTGCATTGCGACAAGGACGCTCTCAAGCGAAGCGTGGATGAGGTGGACAACATGATGGAGCACTTGAGGCTGTCCATGTTCGGAATACTCAAAGGACTGTTTAGTATTTCTCCAGAAAACACCTGGAAAATAACGAATATCACCATCAACGAGGTCAAGATTAAAGTCGTGCTGTTTCTGATGAATCTGGGGAAGGACCATGAGGCTTTGCGCCTGGACCTGGACGAAGATGACTTTAGTGCCAACGTGCATGAGCTGGTCAAGTTTCGTAACCAGCTCTACCTGGCGGGACTGGTGGACGTGCGGGGTTTACCTGTAGATATGACGGCCTTCGGAATCAGAGCCTGCTTTAAAGGTTTGCTTGCGACTGTGTGCATGGTCCTGTAGGACGTTTGAGTTTACTGCTAACGCCCAGACTCCTCCCAGTCTTCTTTTTTTAATTTTAAAAAACATTTCCACCATTTTTATCGGTCTCTCTCTCTCATTATTTCCTTGTCTCTTATTATTCCTCTTTCTTTCATTATTTCTCTATCTCTTTCTCTTTTAGAGAGAGAAAGAGGTGAGTAACTTGTCTGTTTACAACAACGATCCACGTTAAGGAACGAGCAAAAAAGACGATTGAATGCGTCTTTAGAAATAATTCGCACCGAACTTAAAGACTACCTGCGTTGCTATTACTATATTTATACTTGTTTTGTGGTTTCGTCAGTGTCAATGTAACACTGGTTTATTTAGAAAATATGGGTGGGGAATGCAGTTACCACAAATAATTAAATCCAAAAAGCAAAACAAAAACCAAGCAATACCTATAACTTAATTAAAATTAATTTAATTAAAAAATAAACCTTTTATTAAAGTAGTAGTTTACATAAATCAAAATTAAAAGGAGGTGGATTATTATTATTATTATTTTTTTTTTTAGTGGATTATTTTTTTGTTTTAGTCCGGCATTTTTGTGGTATGTTCTGAGAGCTTCAGTCTGGCTTTATTAGCCTCAAGCAAGTCTTTTTCCGAGACCATAAATTCGGGAGTGTTGACAGTGTAAATCTTTTTTCTAACATATCGTATCTGACGACTTTTATATGAAATCCTAGACACGATCTGTATTACTTTCTACTAAAATTAGAAACAGGTCTCTTGAATACCAAAAAAAATTTCTTGGGAACATAGGTCCTCTGCGCTGTCTGAGGCAGCAACCAGAGAAAAGTTTTCGATCGAGCCTAGTGGTTGTGTTGGTGATTTAGCGCCGCAATAAACCCATTTGTCTCATCCTTGTTAAATCCCTTTCACTCTGGAGGCGTTTGTAAATGGGTTCACTTGGGGTCGCTCGTGCCAGGTCTCTGCCAGTGTCCGAAGGAAGCCCCAAGAGAAGCTGCAGGAGGATACATTGTGATTGCCCCATTTTCTGACATTGTTTTAATTCGTTTGGATTCTTGGTGCTGCAAAGCGACCATATAATCCACTTGCTGAAATTAATTAGTTGTCCCAATATAATCTCTGGATCCATTTTATAAATAATTTGCATCTGAAGGAGAAACTCGAAAAAAAAAATAATTTTTACTTCTCAAGACCAGATGTAGATGAAATATTCCTTTATTTCAAGACATTTGGAATGAGCAGGTTTTTCTTTCTCCTGGCGGCGACCATGTGCGGTGCCACTGTTAATGGTTTTCAGTTTTCTTCCCACTTCTTGGACATCGGGCATTGCGTTGGCAATTTCAGGGTCTTGTAGACAGGGCATGGAATGTAACAAGGTAACGAATGACTGGGTCGTCATCGATGCATTGGGATGGCCAGACGACAGGAAATAGGACTATAGAAGCCTCCCGTATCGTCTCTGCAGCCACTACCCTACTTCATTAATCAGGTTTGCAGACCACCATCTACACAGAGAGACTAAAAATAATATTTAGCCGCCGAGACGAGACGGCAAGGCACGTTTAGAGATCAGAAAAAGTCTTTTTCTCTGGCTGCTTTCACCAGTCAATCCACAGAAAAGACTTTGGACGTGTTTTCAGTCCAGTCTGCGTCAGACACGGGGACTGGGGACTAAAATTCCGTTGGAGACCACTGCTGGCAATATGGCCACAGTTCTCCCGACTATAAGCCATTATGGCAGCTGGGTTTCTAACTACAGAGCGCTCTTTAAAGTTGTTTCAGAGATGGATGAAGGAAGGAAAAGGTGTTCACCACCACGACCATGGTTGTTGTTGCCGTTGCTGTCTACCCGACGACTACAAATATCACTATCACCACCACCACCCATCCAACACACACACAACCCTCTGAACCCGGTTCGAATTAGCCAAAAAGTATCTGAGAGGTTGAATCTTGAATAATTCCAGAGTTTCTAAGGTTTATGGGATTTATTACCGTCGTCAACGTGTTTATAGCTCTCACCTTAAGATAGTCTTTCTTCCTTTCATTTTCTTCCTCGTCTTGCTCAGGTACCACCATCGTTTGTTTCCCAGTTATCTTCTCTGGTTCACTCATATCTGTTTAGGAACGGTAATCCTGCGAAAAATAAGTTTGACACTTATTCCTTTGCGGGGAGTTCAATCGCATTTCCCACTCTTGCGGCGAGCTGTCCGTGTTTTGTTTTGGACCTTGAAATCCCCGCAAGAATGGTGCGAGATCGCTAAAAGCCTTTTCCATTAAATTCACTTCAGAAGAAAGCCCCAAGAGGATAACTTTGGCAGCAGAAGGCTGTAACTGCATGTTAGGTTAAATGATAACTTTTAGAAGTGATCTAAGTGGTAGGTACTTCTCCATTTTCTCTTTTTTCTCATCTCCAAGATAAATTCGAACTGTTACTTTACGGCATGCTCATTATAACAATGAGTTTTTGTTTGGAAATTGTAAAAGGTTCTTGAAGATTTATACACGTATAATTTTTTTTTCTTTCCAGTGCTCTTAATTTTTTTTTCTTTTCCTGATTTTTTTTCGGTTTTATCTCTTACTTTCTGTTCTTTCTTTCCTAGGACATGAATCGTCACCATGACTGCTTGCAATCAAGTTTATTTTTGTATTTAGTTCTATACCTATATATGTACACACACACTGTAATATACGTCAGCTTAGTTAATAGGATAAGAATGCTATAGTCGTCCCAGTCGGTGTATCTATGTTATTTTTAGAACTCCATTTCGACCCCTAAGGTTTTGTTAACACGACGTATGTAAGGGCGGGTCGACTTATGGCCATACCATTTCACACCTGACTGCACTCTTACAGACATTCTTGCCGCGGAAGCTGTAACACGCTGAAAAGCAAGTCTGCTCATTCGCATTTTCCCCACGGCCAGTTGCACACTTTTCTCGTAAAAGAAAAACGATTAAGGAGAGTGATCCCCCTTTGGCATTTGCTGGACCTGCCATATTGGCAGCCATGTTTGTAACCTGGCGAGACTTTCGTGGTGCTTGGGTTGATTTATACCGCCATTGACCTTTTCTGATGTACGTGAGAAGCATGCACGGGAATAAAAATATCCATGAAAGTGAAATGCAGAAAAGAAACATATGATTGCATAGAAAAATAACTGGCGTGGAATTTATACATGTCGTTAGCTTAATGGACTGAAGGTACTTACAAGTACTTTCAATGTGTCTGAACTTTGTTCTTAATTATTATTATTAGTTTACCTTGACTCTACAGCAGATTACACACAATTTTATAATTCAAAAACAACGCCTTTTAGTCAAATAAGTAATTGGAATTTGGAATTGGAATTGGTAATTGGAAAAAGTTTAGAGTTTTAATTACATTATCTTTTATCTGAACTTTTTAAAAATATGGCACGTGTGTATTACTCGTACTATTATTAAAGAACCTCCAGCTATAGAGAAAACCATCGCATATTTTGTAGTTGTTTTCCCCCGTTAAGAAAATCTCAAGTACCTCATGAAAATTGCATTCCTGTGGACATCAGTGAAAAGCTCGTTTCCTTGCGTTTGGGGAGCTAAAAGATTATTGCTTATTAAATACTACAACTGACTGACAGCCGGCGGCAGACATGGAAACGGTGAGAAAATGTATCGCTCTTTAAGAAGACTGGGTATAAATACACCGTAAAGATGGCCGAGACGCCAGGAGAGATGTTGTCAGACAAAAATCGGGCAGTGTAAAGGAAGGAGAATGAAAACAAGCTTGTTGATATTAACGTGTGTCGAGAGGTTAGTCAGCTTCAGTACCCCTCCACACACTCTTTATTTTTTTCTTAAAGACGACAGCCCAGACATTCCTTTCCGCCCATTTCCTCAGATCGCGAGTTGCGTCTGGAAGGTTGGTGGTAGGCGACGGTTTATCCCAAATGCCGCTAAGCTGGTAGTTATTCCTTTTATCCAGTGATGAGGGGAACCGTTGATGTTCCTGACCTTCCAGTGCTGGCAGCACTCGCCGCACCCTCTTCCCCTCCTTCCCACGCGCTCGATGACAGAAGCAAAAGTGGATAAGAATCCGTGGGCGCAAGATGCGGCTTGGAGGGACCTCCTCCGATACTTTATCTCACAGTCAATTTCAAACACCACCCGGACCCTGTGTGGTGCGTGTCCGCCCTTCGCCTCCCTCTAAACTATTGAATCGCCAGGCAGATTACCGGACAGAGGAGATTTGACCGAGATCGATTCCACCAATCAATTTCCGGATGTAGGGGATTCATCTTTCTGCCTTCTCACTGGCCGGCTGCGTCGGTGTCTTGGGCAGCATGTGAATGCTGACCTAGCCTCTTGGCTACTTTGGGGGGAAAATGGCAGTTTGATTTGCTTTAATACCAGCCTTTTTTTCTAGTGTTTGGCTTTAAAAAATTATCTAGCTTAACTCTTGAGCTTTTGAGCTTTTTTTCTAGTGATTGGCTTTAAAAAATTATCTAGCTTAACTCTTGAGCTTTTGAGAAAGAAGCTATAGCTTCAGTAAAAAGTATAAGCCAACGGCATCAAATATATTTGTCTCGTTGGAGAGGTAATTAATTTACTGTATAAATGTAATTTGCCTGCATTTTTAAAGCAAATGTGATTAAACTTTTTTAGGAAATATTATTCTTTAAGCGCTGTTGCATTTGGGTTTCTTCTTTGAAAAACTATTCTTTATTTCTTGTAAACCAAAGACTTACTGAAGCTCTGCATTCTTTTCTGAAGTATTGAGTTCAGGTTAATTCAAAAATAGAAGGTGCGCAAAGACTTGTTTGTTCATGTGTCTTTTGATACTAGTTTTCACACACGTGACGTGTATAGGTGGATTTCCGCTGTCTTCATAGACCAATGCTTAGCCTCTTCGCTTTTAGTCTCGGCGAGCCCAAACAATGAACGTGACTATACCGGAAACTTTGTACACACCTGCCTTTTTTTAGTGGTTAAGTGGAAACAAAAATCGTCTGCCAGCAGTCCAGTAATACAAGTTTGTGCTCTCTCTGTTTGATTTGAGAATTGTACATTTCTATTTGCCACTGGTCATTTTCCTACTCCGGAAAAAACATTTCATAAACGTGTCTTCAGTTTGCTTTTAGCAAGAAAATAATCAAGTTCTGCTAAAACAATTCACCAAAAAATTCACATTGTCCCCATTGTTTGTGTAACTCACTCATGGCGCTGTTCACATCTTAGTGATTTTCTACAAACTATTTCACTTGTGTTCATCGAGACTTCGTGCTTTTCTGCTTGATTGTTGTTTTCTTCCTGATTTATCAAAGTTAGCGATGGTAATTAAAGAATATCGTAAAAGCTCATTTTCATTCCTCACCCCTGCTTGTATCGTCTACCTGTGTCTACGTATTTTTTTCTGTGAAACCTGTTTATTAGTGGAAACCTGTGTCTGTGTTACTTTTTTGTCATTTCAAGCAAATGTAATAGCGTTAGTAACTCCTGATCATCCCTGTGTATATCTTCATTTCTCCCTCTCTCTCAGTTTCTGTTTTCAACTGTTTACCAAAACAAAAGCCTCAAGGGAGATAAAAACATCTAAGGCTTCCCTCCCTTTATTACCTCCCCCTTTCTCTCTCAACTGTTCCCCCTCCCCCGTGTCCGTCCCCATCTGACGATGCATACAGTATCGCCACAATCCACCCGCTCTCAAAGCGCCTAATTATATTACCACTCTGGCCTCCTCCCTCATCGATCAGCGCGGCTATTTTAGGTGAAAGGGACTCTGTTTATAGGGGCTGGGACACTTCGCTTATTCTTGCTAATAAAATCAAGGCCCTCAGCATGTGCCAGAGCCTTTAAGCTTTATGGTCAGGCCTGCCAGCCACCCCACCCACACCCACACCCCGATGCTGGAAGAGAACCGTGCACCACTTGGCCCTGGGTCTGTGTTGTGGTGTATCAACGTTTGCTGCGACTACAGAGCATTGCGACCCTGTATTGAGCTGTACCTGGTGGGGACAGGTCACTGAGCAAGTGCAGGCCCTACAAAACTGTTTACACGGGTTTCAACATGGTTTGCATTCCTTAGGGAGGACTTAGTCTAAATAGCCTCGAGGGAAGAACTCTATGGTAGGTATGTGACACGTATCTTGGGAGTTTGCGCTGAATGTTTTCCTTAGTCTTGAAGTTTCTGTTGCCAAAAACAGTTTTTGCTTATAAACCACACGCATCGTTTTCAGAAATCTTTGTGATTGCTAAATTATGCTCGAATCTTATTTATGCATGACGGTTACAATCTTAGGAAAAATAAACCTTGGCATGACAGTTGTCAGTCGTTTAGCTGTGAGCCAGTGCTAGTTGATTGCCAGTAGACTATCTTCTCCATCACTCGGCGAACCTTCAGCGCAAGACCGGAAGCCAACGCTGACGTAAACTTCCTGTATTCTAGAACGTTCAGGTAGCTACAAACATGTCTTCTAGAACTGATAATACTAGCAAACAACTCGGCAGGTCATTTATATTGACACGTCTTCAGCAAAGTTTATAACTGTGTAGCAGAACCTCGGGTACTATCTACAAACTACAGCTTCTGGCCATCCTATCGCTAGGGGCACCTTTCTGCTTATCCACGTCTGCACGGACCCCACTGCACTTCCATTACCCAGTGTGGGGTCAGGCGCACAACACGTGCCTAGCCATTACGATGTACACCTAAGAACGCCTTAGCTGACTCCTATTCCTCTAGGTTCTGCACACCTTTCACGGGCTCAGTACATAGTGTTCACATCCCGAGGCTGAATCGCTCACTGAGGGGAAAGAGTTTACACATATTTTGACTCGTAGGACACAAACAAATAATGAGCTCACTCTCTTCCTCTAATAGTTTGCATGGCTCTTTAAAGAAAATCACTCGTCGTTGTATAAGTAAATGTTTTAATTTATAAGATAGCACTATACTTAGCATCTTGCTTTCAAAGCTCTTTTTATAAGTGAACAAACCAAATACTAGAATTCTAGTAGAGTTTTCAAAGGTTTGCGTTGTCCGAGAAACGTACGTATAAGGAAAGGGTTTTGTTATTAGGAAAGTATTAAGTTTACACCTAAAATATCACCCATTTTGTTACAAAAAGATGTCTATCTGAACGCAGATAACAAAATTAAGATACTTTTTACTGGCTCTGGTGAACTAAATGTAAAAAGTGATCTTTTTATCAATGACAAAACCTGTAAATACCAGACGCGCTTTTCTTTGCATCAAGGAATATTCATGTTTTGAGCAGACACTTTGTATATTTTCTCTACTCCATTGAAATAAACTTCTTTTTTTTTCTTTCTCTGCTTGTCTACTTGTTCAAAAGTACTGTGTGTTTGCAATCATCCNGTCTGTCTTCATGTCTTACTCCAATTTTTCACATCCTCTTTGGCGCCGCGCATTCCAAGCCTCGCTATCGCGGCTGTACTTTGTCCTAAATATCTGATCTCTTCTATCCTTGCCCTGCTTCAAGACCGCGTTGTGTAAACTTGTGTTTTTCTCATACCCGTGTGGTGAATCACACTCATTAGCCCTACTTCCCAGAGATTCTCTTTCTGCTCACCAAAGGCACATACGAAAGCTTTATCTTGTTTACCTGTACAACCTCCTGTTCGCGGCAGTCCAACATGAAGGTGTTAGGGTGGCCATCTGTTGGCGGGGTGTGTAAATGTCGTTTTGTGCTGGCATGATAATTGAAAAAGCAGCTGTGTTGTGTCTCGGGTTTGATAAGCGGCAAGGCGACTGTTCACTTGCATGCTGTGTGTTCTCCCTACCTTCCCCTCCACTACCCTTCCCTACCCCTACTTTCGAAATGCTGGAGATTTTATTACCGCTGAGCTGGAGTGGATGAAAAGTGGCGATATGGCTTTTATGAACGAGAGTGAATTATTGACGATTTCATCCAGGCCGCAGTTTGTAGATCAGTCAGGTATGTCTGCGAATGTAAAAAGACTCCAGACGATCGGTCTGTCGGTGAGTCTGTCTGGATGCGTGTTTCTGTATGAGAGCAAGGGGGACAACTCACGCTGTTAGCATACAGGTAAGAAGACGATTTGGGATGGGCAACTTCTGTGGTATTTATATCATGTTATACCCTCTATTATACCCGCTAGTATGCACTTCATAAAGTACAACACATTGATGGGTGGATGTTTTAAACGGGTAGATGAAAGGAATGTTATAGAAGGTGGAGCTTTCTCGAATTCAGATTGACTATTTGTTGTCACTTCCCCTTCTTTGCTTGTTTATCATTTTCGTTTTCTACATATTTAGGACGCCTGCTTTTATTAACAGTGGATTAAACAACTTAACCATATATTTCTCGCGGAAGAAGAAGGCATTTTCTTGGCTGATTAAGATATATATATAAACCTTGTTTGAAGAAGGACTGATAGAAAAAAAAAGAAAGTGGTTTGTTGATGTGCACCATGGCGACCAGTCAGACGTGGGACGTGACAGCCTTGCACCCAAGTCGTCCAAGTTGCTGAGGGAATCGATGGAGTTGCTGGGTGGCTCTCAGCAAGCAGGCGGCAGACAGAGTCCGATCTTTCCGGTCACAGTGGCGCCATTCATCGCCTCACCTCGTCGACTTGTTCCCGCTCGTCTCCGGCGCCACTCATCGCCGCCTCTTCATCCCATGCATCGCACTGTCAGACCATCGTCCTCATTGTCGCAGCCCTATAACCTAGCTACTTTATCTCGACGTACATGGACGCTTACTTTCCTGAAGAAACCTCTTCTCCTGAGAAGCAAATGTATGTAGTTACTGGCTTCAGACCCCACCATGGACAAAAACATTAGACTGAGAGAGTTCACATTTAGGAGTAACTTCAAACAAACTACTATAGGGAAGACTTGCTATTTACGTCCAACCAACACCATAAAAGGGCGGATTTAAAAAAAAAATTGGACATGTTGTTTGTTGGTTTTTTTTCCCTAATGCAGAACCATATGTGAAAACAAGTAGAATAAGTTTGAATAAACTCGCAAAAAGTCTGTGGGATGGATGGATGGTTTTTAACAGGTAANCAAATTGACAAGTTTGATGTGTTACATGTGTAATTTTCGTGAGTGCTTTTCGGATGTACGCTTCATTTCATCCTTGCTATTTGTTTCCTGATGCCTCTTTGTTTCTTCTGTCTTTCTATTTTATTACATTTTACTGCGTCGTTGTTTTTCTTCCTTCGTGGTCTGTCCATGTCTTCTACTTGTCTGAATTGCTGAGAGCTTGCTCCTTCGTGAGCTTCATATATAAATAACATGTTTATTTATTATTTATTTATATTACACACAGTGCACTATCTTAGTAGAATAAAAAAATTAGCACTTACATTATTCTGTTTTTGTTTCTCTCTCTCTCACACACACACCTGTATCCGTCTGTCCCATCACACTCTTCACTTCAGTAATGTCAGCGATTTTTTTTAATTACTGAAAAATAAGCTTATACCGTATAGAATGACTTGATGAAAGAACAAAAATTTAAACAAAGATTTTAAGGCATCCAGGGAAATCAGTCTAATGATAAATCAACCTTGTGTGAAATTTGTATGGTAATGAAAACTGAGCGGGTATCCATAATATCCGCTAATAATTTTTAATTTTTTTCTTGTATACTGTATTCCCGTCTTTCATGCTTGCTTTGTAGTTTTGCACGCTTTTAATCACTTCCCTGATTTTTACAGACTCCAGTCTGTCCCGGCCTGGCCCTCACCTGTACCACTCACCTGTGTCCCATGCTGTGCGCTTCGGTTCACTGGGAACATTCCTTGCAGCGAAAGTTGCTGATAAACTGGGATTTGTGGGTAAGATGGAGCGGCTCGAGATGTCTGTGGTTTGAGCTTTCCTCCCAAAACACACACAAACACACGCAAACACATTTGTGTGACCACCAGCGTCATTGTGATATGTAGATAAAGGTGTGTCTGTGTGTCTGTGTGTGTGAGAGATGATGATGATGATGATGATGATGATGATGATGATGATGATGATGATGATTGCGGCATTTTAATGACAATGAATTTCTTCCGTAGACCTCTTGGACCACTACGCTGGAGGTGTGCTCAATCACAGCGCAGTCCTGGGGCTGGCGGTTCGCCTCCAGTGCTTCGTTCAGAAATACAGCAAAATAGTCTTGTTGGACTACGGTACCACGGTGTACAGGGTAGGTCCTGTGTGTCAATCTTGTCCTTAAGTAATGACACGTCATCCATGTCATCACTGTGTACACAGTAGGTTTGTTTATCGGTTTGTTCTCATGTGATGATCTTTCAGCCACCAAGTGATTGCAGATTGCTTTATTTGCAAGAATGGTTCAGTAACGATTTAGAGGATTGTAGCTAACACATTCTATGTCATGTTACCCTTCCCCATTTTAATTGCTTATTTGAGATTGTCTGTCNTGTCAGTCTCTGTGTCTGTCAATCTCTCTTTATAAACGAAACTAGTTTAGTTTTCGTTCCCTGTAAGTTTGCCAAGGAACAGAGAGACTTTCTGTGGGACATGTTGCCTTCAGGGAAAGCCAAGACTTCCACTGGACTATTTCCTTTGGTCTCGGCTTGAACCGGATCTTCGTAATGAGCTGATCGAACCCTGTGCCCAGAACTAAAAATGAGTTCAGCAAGAGGAATTCCTGAATTCGTGTCATTTACAGACTCCGTTAAAGCCATCAGACCGTTGCAGGAGAACAGAATGTCTGTTGGGCTTAGCAACCAAAGTCTCCTGCACACCCTAACTGGAGGACGAAGAATATTTTAATGGAACTCTGCTTAACAGCATTGGTACCGAGCTTTTGACTAGATTCATCTTGCGAAGAAAGTCTGATACAAAGAAGCAAGCAGTCCCGATGGCTCCCTCCCACGTGCATTATATTGGTCACGTGGTTGTATTTGTAATCGAGACAAGGTAGTACGAGGGTTCTGTTTACACTCGTTACTGAATAAATGAGTGTTTCGAGTGACATTTGTCTTGACAACATGATGACCTGCAGGAAAGGCTTGGAAGAAGGCTCGAGTAACATTTTCTGTTAATTATAACTTGCATTAGTGGAAGGGAACTAAATATGAAACAATAGGTAAAACTGAGCAGGCCAGCTACTCCCAGGCACCAATACAGGAACATGAAAATCAAGGAACGGGAAAATGATGGTTCAACTACTACAGAAAAAGAAACGATTAATTAATTCACTTCTACGTCTTCTCAAAGCGCAATTGTTACTAAGTTATTTGAGATTTACCTCAGGTTTTCTTGATTTAGTGTTCTTTCTACAAACAATGTTCCTACACTTGGTGTCAACAGTGTCTATGGTTTAACGACAAAGATTCAAGTAAATCAGTGATAACATTTCCGTCGTTTTTCAATGTTTTAAAAGCTAATTTTGCAGAATTTTTACTTAGTAACTTGCTGTGTTTTTGAGGCCTTGATGTATGATGTATTTACAGCTATAAGTGTGTTTTAAAAACTCGATTTGTTTTACAGATAATACTCTTTTTTGTTGTTTTGTTAATTAAATACCAATCACGATGCTAAAATTTTACTTACTATGATGAAGGCATGTAATACAGTTATAGAATGATGAATATATAAATGACACTTATGCATAAAAATACATCAAATATTTTCTTCATCTTTCTCTCTCTCTGTCTCACACACACATTTCACAGATTGCACAATAAAAGCACGGCAATATGTAACCGGAATTAAAATGGTGAGATGTAAAGAAATGGCGGTGTTTGAAGCAAGGCTGATTCTGCTTTTCCTCAGGTTGATGGCGAGCTCAACAAAGTGCAGATCTGGAAAGATCAGTTCACGCTTCAGCTGGTGATGATGGTAAAGTTTTATCTTCAGTCACGACACACGTGTTACAACTGTAGCTTTCCCACATCAAAAGAAATATCAAAAGCGCGAAGGAAAGGGAGTGCCCTCACACAAATCCGGCCTCTGACACCTTACTTCCCCAAGACCGAGACGCGTGTGTGTTTGTGTGTGTGTTTGTGTGTGTGTTTGTGTGTGTGTGTGTGTGTGTGTGTGTGTGTGTGAGTTTGTGTGTTTGTGTGTGTGTTTGTGTGTGTGTTTGTGTGTGTGTGTGTGAGTTTGTGTGTTTGTGTGTGTGTTTGTGTGTGTGTGTGTGCAAAACGAAAGGGATTATTTTGTGTTCGCGCGCGCGTGCATTCGACTCATTTTCCTGTGTATTACTCAAGTATCTCCTTGTCAAGTCCCTCGTCGGACAGTAATACATAGAGTTAAGACAAAATAATAAATATTATGCACGTGCACACACACACACACACACGAGTGTCTCGGTCTTTGGGAAGTAAGGTGTCAGAGGCTGGCTTTTTCTAAGGGCATTCCGTTTCAGTAACTCGGGTATCCAATCGACATCAAAGTCGAGCAGTTCATTGCTCAACTGGGTATCGAACCTGTTAGATAATGTGCAAGTCTTTGACCTCAGACAAAGGTCTTTTAACCAGTCAGCTTACCACTTTTTTCTCTCTCTCACGCACACTCACTCAAAAACACATACAACACACCCATATTTTCTTTCACACAGATATCGATAGATAAATAGATAATATGTGGGATGTGTGTGTGGAGAAGAAAAAGAAAACAGAGAAAAATATTAAATAATGAAATGAAGCAAAGAAAAAAATTAAGAAATAATCCAGAAAGAACAAGGGAAAGAAAAAAGAGGGATGTAAGTAAAAGATGAAGAAAGAAAAACAATCAAAGAAGGTAAACGACGAGAAGACAGCTGAATGTCAAAAGATGGGACTTGCAGCCATGACATCACTCCCACCCGCTGCTTCTAGTCACGTGTCTGTCTCTTTCCTCCTCAAAATGGAGGTAATCTTACGAAATATCTGTAAATAGTCCGGATCCACCTGAAAATTCACGTGCAGTAAGCGAACTGTGCAATTATTCCAGAAGTCTTGCAGCGCTGGCTTTTATTAGCATGTGACGTCATTCTATGGCCGCAGAAGAACAAAGACTTGCAGCTTCCGGTGTGCGCGTGTGGAGCTGCGCGCTTGATACACGGGTGGTAGCATTCTAAGTCTCGCTCCCATCGACCCTCTTGTGGNCTGCCACACGTGGCAGGTGAAACCTGCGATAAAAAGACTATTTTTACTGATTATAGGGGAATCTTGCGGTTGAAGGTGTTTGTTATCTCGGCGGGGAAGGGATGAGAATCGGGTAGGCGGGTATTTTAGTACTTTCGCTTGTGCAAGCGTCTAGGTAACCTCCTCCAGCATGATGGCTGAGATGTGACGTGGAGTATTACAGAGTTTCTGAGCTGATGTGATCACATTAGTCACATCACGTGATTTCTGTTCAAGACGCCCATTGCATATGTCTTCATCCTAAGCACCCCATAAAATCAGTATGACTCTGTCATGTCGTAATTCTACTTAGAGTTCTTTTTGTTCTTCTTGTGCTCTCAATATTTTCACTCGAATAATACACTCAACCCAATCGCGCCACGACAAATTACTTGACACCAATACAATGGTAATCCGATGTCCTAGTTGCGGATCTTAGGTTTGGATCCTAGGACACTGTTCTTTCTCCTTACCTATTTACAACTAATGAAATATCCAGACGAAGTCTTATAAGTTACTTTTGAGGTCATGTCCCAAACGTGAGAATATAATCACTAGATATCGAAGTACTTTCTATACAGGGAGAGATTCGTGTGACACTTTATGTTAGTAACGCGAACAAGACGAGGATGTTGTTGACTAATGACATGGGGACCCCAAGTAGGACCACAAATTAATTATCGAGCAGACCGAGAATATAATTATATTTTCTAGTTAAATATTATGATATATCAGTTAGCAGACTCTAAAGAAATATTAATACAAGTATAATCTTTATATAAGTCTACAAAACAATGTTTTGACTGCGTCGGCAGCAATACTTTCTAGATGATAAATGTTGAAGAACCTAAGTTTCTAGAGTGTACTTCTCGAATGAGGAGATAGAATTCATTGATCTGACAAGAAGTTTGCGCTGACTGTGTGCTGCACTCCCTGTCCCAGGCCTGGCGCCGGTACCACGACTCCATGACATCAGACAAAGCGCTGCCCGGCCTCCCCTTGTCCAGAGACCAACTCTTCTACGTGGCATTCGCTCAGGCAAGTGTTTCTCTCTATGGACTTTACCTGTGGCTTGAGATCAATCTTTTCATTGTAAAAGTTTGAGTGAAACATGTCAGAACAGACAACATGAAAACAACGAAAAGAAATTATCAAGAAAGGGATAAAAACCAAATGTGGGGGGATGAGGTTAAGGCCAGACGTGGCCATAAGCTTTGACGAAAATTATCATTTTCAGATATTGAAAATATAATATATGAATTTTTAATTGTATTTTATCCACTCTCCAAGTGGTTTTTCATGAAAAAGCATCTAGACATATGAATATTTTGTCAATAAAGACAGTGACTGATTTCCTATTTGCTCTTGGTGAGTGCAGGATTATTGAAAATAGAAAATGTTTTGGACTTAGCAGCACAGTCGGCCTTTTACAAAAAGCTGTGTCATATTGGTAAACGTAGGCGTTATTTTTTTCTTATGTTCATACTCTGCATATTTGGTGCTCATGTGCGTTCATGCGTACTTCGTGACTTGTGAGTGATGATTGAGAAAAGAGACTTGTTTGTCCCTCACAAACTCTCATTCGTTATTTCTCTATTAGTTTTCTCGGGTGTTATGAATGTTCATTCGTCTGTCACTGTTTCTTTTTTAAGGTTTGTCCTTGTTTCTTACCATCTTTCCTTCTTATGATATACGCTGCTGCTGTCTTCAAAGTGTTTGAGACCGCAGAATCCATTGCCCTGCTTTACGTGATCCATATATCGAGTTGCGTGCCCATACACCAGGCGGCGCAAGCTGTGAGGACCAAATATATCTCCTTGCTTAGACATCGAGTGATGGCGTCACAGCCCTTGCGCCTGTCTACCCGAGATCGAATGATCTGCCAACACCGAGCGATCTTACGTGTCTCGCACTTTCTTTTTGTGCTCCAGAAACTTGTTAAAGTGCAGCAAGTTCTTCTTTTCCACATCCACTTTGTCAATGCTTCTCTTTCTCTCTCTCCCTCTCCTACTTTCTCTCTCTCTTTCTCTCTCTATCTGCCATATGTACAAAAAAATCGATCCTGTGACCTTGTGACCTTTTCAGTTTTCTTTTTGCTGCAGCATTTCTTGTTTACCACAACAATTGCGATCTCTTGGGATTTTTTTTTTTCAAAAAAAAGTTTACGTTGACGGTACGCAGCTTATAGCAATGTACGTCTTTGTAGTATTATAAACTGTTTTGTCGTGTAATGTTAATGATATCTGTCGTGCTAAACCAATTTTATATGATGTAGATATTCACGATGGTTCTGCGCTGTGTCATAACCGTTTTATTATTTTTTTTCTCGTTGTTTTTGTCCTCTTTGTGCATCTTGCTGCCCAGGTCGATGCCTTCCAGTCATCTGCAGTCCCCAGTACATCTTAGATTACAGAGGCCTGTCTGGCATTGTCGTCTGCTTGACATTTTCTACAAGTTTTTTCTGCTACTTTTTGCCGTCAACGTAATTTCTACCATAACTAAGCTGTCTTCAGCTGAAGATGAGAGTTTCTCAAGAATAAAAATGCTTTTACTATAATACAACAATGTCATGGCGATACTTTTTTCTAACATTCCTAACAAAAAAGTTCGGCGTAATATGCAAGTGACAAAAAATCTTCTTTGTGAAAAAGTCACCAACTTTACCAGATAAATTTTACAAGGACAAACACAAGTAAGAGAAACTAGAGAAAAGAAAGGCTTAATTAATGTGGCCGCCTTCCAAAATAAATTAGTTGTGGCAAATTAAAACTTGTGGAATAATTTAACTTTTATCCTGTCTGTAAAGAATTTCGTCACTGTCTCTTTTGTTGTAAGCAACAGTAAGTGTATTGTGGATTTTTTGGTTTATATTTTTCTTTTTCCTTACATTTTGTTTTTTGTTCGTTATTTCTTTTTCCTTTTTTTTATTCATTCATTCATTCGCTCGATTTTTTTCGTTCCTTTTTACTTTTCTTTTTATTTACGTATTAATTTCTTTTTTAAAACTTGTTATCAGTTGTTTTTTTTTACGTATCAGCAGTAATTTTCCAAGTTGTTGGATCCCAATGCTCCACAAACATCTAGTGGTAATAAAAGATTTTTTTCAGCGATAACACGCTGTTTTAATGGGTCCTTATCTTGTCATTGTCATATGAACGGCGATGACAGCTTGTATCAGTCTGTTCTGTCTTTTCAGACTCAGTGCGAGCGGGTCAGCGAGCGAGGCATCCTTCAGCATTACGTCATCAATCACGACCACCCTACCTTGCCGAGTGTCCACAGGTGTGTCAACAGGTGAAACTGTCCCGCGGCGATCAGTCACTCAGTTTACATTTTGTAAACGTGCAAACAGTTTGTGTAATCTCACGAAGACTATAAAGCACACATGTGTAATTACTTCATTCATTCTTTACACTTTTACTTAATGTTTCGTTATTTCTTTTACCTTTTCTCTTTGTTCTGTTTGTTGTGCTTTTGGTCGGTGTCATCTGATTAAAACTTTTACTTTTTTTTCACTCAGGGTGAACGAACCTCTTCGAAATCATCACGACTTTCACAGAGCATTCAGCTGTGGAAAATTCAAAGACACATGTGATCTTTTCTAATTGTCTGTAAGATGATAATGTCGTTATAAAAATTATGCCAACTGTTCACAGATTTGTTATTAAAAGATGCCATATATTTTTTGACAGAGGATATCTGTGATATGTTGCGTTTTGCAGCAGATTTCTGATTTCTGAATGTGGCACTACATCGTCTGTATCACTGGTGTGTACGTGTACGTGTGTGTGTGTGCGACTGTGAGAGAGAGAGGGAAGGAAAGAAAAAAAAAACGCGTAAATGTCTTTGTGCATGCGCCTTCCTATTGTTGCCTGTGTACGAAAGTTCTGTGAATTTGTTTCAGTAAATTGTCTTGTATGTTTATTAGAACTTGCAATAATTCACTGTCATAAACCAGAGCACCTTCCTGATGTGTAAAACCTCCACTTTGATCGTTGAAAATCCAGTATTCCCAGATAAACACTAATTAAACATGTTTGTTGTTCTGCATTTGGACCGCGCAAAAGACTACTTTTAAAAGTGACAGCAACTGTACATCCCTCACATGATTCAAATATTTGTGACTTGGACTCTGAGGCTGAGTGCTGACAAGGGAAGCATCATCTGGTGCAGAAACAGCAACTGTAAACATCAACATCAGTCACAGGTAAAAGTTGTTGGTGTCCCGACCACATACAGGTAAAGTGGGTTGACAGGCTGTTTACCAGCTACTGTTTCAAGTTAAAAACTGGCGGACAATGTATAAGGCAGTCAGAGTGGAATATATGATTTCTTGTATGTTATTGTTACCAGGGATACGGACATCTCTTGCTGTGTTTGTATCCAAATCCTTGTAATTGGAGAAACATCCGGGCACGTGCAGCAAGATGATTTGTCTCTGCGCAAATCGAAATACATGGCAGATGCACAGTCACTCCTTGCCAGCATCTCTCCAACAGCCACCAAACACAATTTTAGGGTTGGGACATGAAGAGGTCTCTAGTCCATCACTAGGGTAACTTTGATGGAAATTCCTTCTGCTACAAAAGTGTCTGAAGACGCGATTGGCAACAGAACGAGTTGAGAGCCTGTGACTTTTGCATTACCAACTTGTAATTTGTTCATCCACATAATTGGAGACAAATTTTACAGGATTGTGGTATGAACTGTTTAAGAATTATTTTTCCTATTTCGGAGAAACGATGTTTGATACGGAACAACAACATTTAGCCCTTATCTACATTCTATACCAGAAAGAGACCGATATGAAATCGGAGACGGTAATATAAAAATGTTGCAAAAATCTTTTATTTAATGGTGAAATGAAAATTGATAACTTTTACGAAAAGTAATTAGCATAGACTTGTGACATTTGATCGCGAAATGACAATTTGTAAGTTTGTTATTCGACTCTGAAACAACTGCTCCACCATAAAGATATTTAACAGAAATGCTAAAGGACTGCACACTAGGATGCTATTCAAACAGGATACTAGCATCATCAATTCAGCTTTAATCAGAAGACATGGGTTATGAAACAGATTTCATTGTTGAAAGGACTTTCTGTAAAAGCTAGAAATTTATACAAATTACTTGTCTTTACATGCAACTATCCTCTGGGGAAAAGGTTTAAAATTAAATAATCCATGTAAAGAAAAGTCAATCTGTCCTGCATTCAGCAATTAATTTTATCTGGCCACGTGTGGTCTTCCCTTGCCCAGTTTATTTCTATGATGCATTACTTGCCATTGTCTATCATTTCTAAGGATTGTTATCATGTAAGAATGTAAATGGTTTCGTACTCAATGCAGGAATGATAATGCTCATAGCAATACTGTTTCCATATCAGTCGCAATTTATAAAAAGAAAGTGGAGTTGTATGAAAACAATGTTGAGTGTATTCATGTGAGAGTATCATGGTAGTAGAGAGCTAGTTCGCTCGTCACATGGAACTTGCCAGAATGACCGCTCACGAAGAATGGTGTCAAAAATTATCACAAAAAATAAACCTATGAAAAAAAAAACAGTGATACCATTTGGATGAAAGGCTAAAATCTTCCACATCTTGATTTACTTCTCTCTATCTCTTTGTCTGTGTGTGTGAGAGAGAGAGAGAAAGAACGAGAAGAGTGTAAGTGTGTGAGAGAGATTTAGTTTGTTTGTTAGGAAAGTGTGTGTTTGTATTCGTAAGTGGCTAGCTGGCAAAATATTGTGCAAGTTGGGTGTATGTCCAAATATGAGGCGGGAGGATTCGATAAGTAAGTGTGTATGCATGTGTGATTATGCTCACTTGTATAAAAATGTGCGCATTCTTTGATTGTTGAGAAATCAACTAGAAAATATATCAATGTGATATTATTCTAACAAAACATTAAAACAAAACATTTGTAAAGATCTTTGCAAAATAAATAGTCGGGAGATCAATAACAAATAAAGCTTAAGATGTTCATGTAGTATGTCATCCCTATGAGACTTGTGATTCGCGGAACCCAGAGACAAAGAGAGGAAAAGGACTAAACCAAATGTTATTTATCCAAATATGATCTAATCTGTCATATTAACAATCGTTTTGACAACATCAGTGAAGTGTAGGGTAAACAAGAAGACTAGAATCAAGAAAAAGTATTATTAAAATCACAATTATTTATTCATTAATCTTGCTGTGGTACCATGGGTTTATGTGACTCCAGTCATCTTTTGCTCATCTGTTTAAATGTCACCATGACGGACCTTGCCTTTCATGTATTTTTTTCTTAAGATCTTCCCAAGTATGCGACACGTGTTTGCTAGTTTTAGTGTTCTTCTGCTTTTCTGTTTTATTCCACTTTGTGGACTTCTTATGTATTAGAGGTATTTTCTTTTATTTCAACATTCACCTCTGGGTTTTGTGGTGTTTTTTCACTAAGAATATTCTTTGAACAATATAAGAAAGACAAACGACAAAAATTCTTGAAGGACAAGTACATTCATTTGTAATGAGTGAAATGAGTTTATGTGCAAAATAAATAGCAAATAAAACACTGTAAGTTAGGCCTACAGTGATGGGAAATATTTAATGGGCTCTCATTTAAGAAGTATTGTACAATATTATTTGGATTTTATAATGCGTTGTCTTATATTACTGCTTGGAAAATGTTGAAATAAATTGTATATATTCTGGAAATGAATATTTGTTTTACAATGGGGTCAAATTGATCCCATGGTGCTATCAACATAACTTTAGTCATGGTACCACAGCAGGGTTAATGTTGTAAATGTCTCTGAGGCACGCTGGAAAAACCTACATAATAATACTTGTTATTTAAAACTGTCTCTTTTATCATGTTAGGTCGACACTCCTGCAGCGCAAAAGTAATTTCTAAGGAGTTAAAAGCACTGCTGACATAAGTAACAAGTGAAAACCATAACCAAAGAAAACTGATTTTTATAACTGTTCAGTATTTTTCTAACATTTGTAGCATTACCCCAGTTGATCTTGCTTTAAACCGCTACGACTGTCCTTTGTAATAATGCACGACCTCTCACAACAGTCTGCAAGGCCGCTACCCCGTGGTTAGTCTTAAAGGCGAACTTGGGAGAATATTTACCATGCGTGAGGTAGTCACTCGAATGGGGAAAAAGACAAGTATTGTTGGAACCTGCATTGTAGCAAGTGGCTACACCTAAAAGAAATATTCACACTGATGTTTGTATCCATGTGCTTTTTTATTATTATTAAGAACATCCATTTGCTAAATGTTTTTGAAAGTGTCTATCATTTGGTTTCTTTAATCTACCTTCACTTGGAAGGTTCATTAGAATTGTTTTATTTTCGAGAACAGGTGTGGACATTGATAAAAGAAGAAAACGATTTTTGATGTGCATGAATGTACAATAGGGTTCTTTCTGGTTATCGGAAGACTGTAAACGATTAGCATGTGATAATGCATTTTTGTTGTTATTTATTGTTTTGACCATTAAAGCTGACAAAGCTGCTTTTTAAACATTTGAGTTAAATTCTTTATGTGTTGTTTATTTTGAATATTTTTTTTTTAGCTAATAGAAACTTAACTGAATTTACTGAAGAATCAAATTGTTATGTTTCTCGGATAAGCTGCACGAGGGCTGCATTTCAAGGAAAAGGGAAATAATCAGATCGGCTTAATAACAGATATATATCTTTGTATATATTTACAGTTAGTCAAAGGCAAGAAGGAATGAATATTTTGCTAAACAAGCAGAACTAGACGAAAAGAAATATCACTGACTGGTCACCGAAAGGCATTTTTGTTTCTGGCACAGAAGTATCACCAATAAACGAACCTTGTATAGTGTTCTTCTGTTAAAGTCAGGTCTCGCTGATGTCCAAGCACCTTGAAACTCCACTTTCAAACGCAGGAAGATAATAAGTTACATTTCCTTCCAACAGTTCTACACAGTTCACAGAAACAAGTTATTCTCTGGACTTAATACACTGTCTGTTTATCACTGGATATGTTTGAAACCGGCGATTTTCCCACAAAAAAAAACAAAAAAACAAAACAAAACAAACAAACAAAAAACAAAAACAAACCAATAACATTAAAAAACAACAACGAAAGACTTGTTATCACCAAGTTAGCGTTGTATATTCTTCATTTTCTCAACGGCCATCAACGTAGTTCTTTTCCCACTTTGTCCTTCTGAACACAGCAACTTGCTTCGATAGAATGTTAACGTTAGTCACTTCCATCCTTCCCCCGCCAGCAACCTCCTTCAACTCCACCAGCTCCCCATCAGAGTCTTTAGTGGAGCCCGGATCCTGGATGTCAGACTCGGCTCGTGCACCTGGGGTTGTAGGATGCGTTGTCCTCACCAAGTACATCATGCTTGCGAAGGATCAGCGGTGTCGTCTCCACCGTGTGGTGAGCGGGGGGAGGAACATCCCCTTCCTTCTTCTCCTCCACCTCGTCCCGCAGGTCGTCATCCTCGGACCCCACCTTAAATTTCAGCCGTCGTCGCCGCGATGAGGACCTCCTCAACAGCTCCTGGCTGCTCGGCCCCACCAACAGTCCGTAGGGTTGAAGGTAGGGCGGGGCCCTGATGAGGTCGCCGTTGGCCTGAGATGGCCGCTCATGCCGGATGACGGACGGCGACCAGTCCAATGATTTGTCGAAAGACGGTTGCGCCATCTTTTGGCGGCGGAAGGAGCCAGCAGCAGATGAGGCCTGGCTGTGCTCGCTGCTCTCAGGACGAGGTTGTTGGCGAGGACGTCGCTCCCTTTCCTCTCCTGTCAGCCAGTAGGTCAGAACTTCGCCCTTTCCCTAAAAACACATACGACCCACATAAGTCCAGCGAGAAGACCTTTTAACACGCAATAGGGGAACATAAAATAAGGGGGTTGTTAGGTCAGAGAAAGGGACAAACGAAACAGGAAACTAACCTCTCGCCATTGCTTTTGTTCTCTCTAAAAAAAATGTTCACAATAAAACTAGCTCTTTCTGATGAAGAGATATCACTAAAGAATTTTTGCTAATAACAATCCGCGAACAAACTTACACTGCAAAATACAACTACAAAGAAAACTAAAATTACATAAATCAAGTGACAGAGGGGTATGTAGTATCAAAACTTCGGTGAGCGGATGATTAAAATGGTTATGATAGCACAATGGTGATACAACGAACGGAAGAAATAATTTTGACAGCTGAACAGAACTGTGCACATATTTGTTCTAAGGTGTGAGTTTTAGCCTCATTTCTGACATCTTGGTCTTTACCTAATAAGCAATACAAACTTTGTGAACTATTCTCCCTCTCTTATACATAACAAGTCTGGACAGTGTAGTCTATGAATAGTGTGAATAGTCTGGGAAGAAATCATATATTTCAAGAAACGGAAGGAGATACAGAAGGATTTTGAGACAAACAGAAAAGAAACAGCTCAGATTATCACATGACAGTGCATTATGGATCTCTATTTTTATTTTGTGGGGAATACACAATATTATTTACCTTCAAACGCGTGAGGCCCCTCTCTTGCAGGATGTATCCTCCCAACTGATCCAGCAGTTTCTTGCATTCGTAAGAGCAGTGAATCCTAAGTGCTATAAACACACATGCATTGTTCCAATTACTTCTTGGTCTCTGTTTTAATGTGATTGTCTGTTTATCTTTTTTTTTTCGTTTGTTCTCTTCTAAATTGGATAATTATGTTAGGACATCAAACAAACTGATAAAAAAGATGCATAATAAAATAATAGTCACCTGATCGCGGGGATCACTGAGGTTGGCAAGTAAACAAACGATACATTTTTCAACGAGAAAGAAGGGTAGAGACAGAAAGAAAAAAAATGTGTGTGTGTTAATATTTGAAATAACATTGAAAAAGTTCCAGAGAACACACTCTCTGAATGTACAAAGGGAGGTAACCCTTTTGTTTGCCTCTCGTAGTCTGAAGCACTGCTGTCCCTTGTGATCGCCGCACCCGATTAGTGCACGAAGTGCGTTATGCCCCAAGAGACATTTCCCAAAGAAGAATTCCTCGCAACCTCGTGCTTTACGACAGGGACAGCAATCAAGTCCTTAAATGAAGAAGTAATATTCCTCCAACTTCTCCCCCTCGCTTACCTGCCCTTCTGCTGACCTAAATGCTTTGTACTCACGCTCTCCTGTCGACTCCATTCTGGAGGCGGTGTTAACCGTGTCTCCAAACAGACAGTATCGCGGCATCTTGAGTCCCACAACTCCTGCCACGCAAGCTCCGGAATGGATTCCGATTCGCAGTTTCAATGTATCGTTGGGACGATGTCGGATCGTAAACTTCCGAATCGAATCCAGAAGATGGAGCGAAAGGGAGGCTATTTCGCCTGCATGCTGTATTCCGTTGGTTTTGGGCAATCCACTCACCACCATGTAGGCATCGCCGATGGTCTCAACTTTGTAGACGTCGTAGTATTCGATTGTCGAGTCAAACAGCGTGTAGAGGTCATTCAAAAGGTCAACAACCTGAAACAAGACAGTGATTACTGGGAGTTGTGATTAATTAGAAAAATTAACCAAGGAAATGTTAACAACTGGACTATTTTTTTAATACTAACTAATCGGCAGAACTAGGAGGAGTTAATGAACGGTACATTGATTGTACTGTTGACTAGGGCGGTTCGGACATCACACTTTGCTGAAAATGGTATTTGACAGAGGTCTTACAGGCTCTGTTTCTTGAGGTTGCAGAAGTTGATAATTTTGCACAAGTGTGAACATGTCTGCAATGTTTGTCTCATAAGTTATTGAAGAGTGATCATTGATTTTTAGACTTTATAATAATGCATTAATCAACATATCTTTAAATGAAGCAACACTTGTTCCTTTTTCGTTCCTTGAACATGAAACGCCTCGCAGTTCTCAGGTCTACACAGCGACGAACCTTAACTCTCTAAGGAAAACAGTTCCCATGAGGCTTTGTAATTCGATTTGTCTCCCTTGTACTGTATTTGTCTCCGTCACACTGTGGCGATAAGTTCACTCTCTCCCAAGAGTGTCATTCCATGTTTCGGTATACAAATAAAATAACAAAATAAAACAACACCGGATCTCACATACTTTTCTCTCCTGTGGAGAATTTTTTTAAGTTTTGGAATAAAAGATACCAAACTGATTTTAAGAGTACACAAAAGGAGCAAAAAACAGCGGCCTATAAATTTCTAGATGAAAGAAAAAAAGAATGCAAAATTATTTTGCTGCCAGCTGGGATTTTAAAGGAATGCATTGGAAGATTACATAATTCTTTAAAGATAAAGTGATTATTTTTCATTTTATTTTTTCACAAATGTTTATATATATATACACAAATTTGTCTACACAACCTTTCCGACACAGATAAGGTTTGATCTTCCATATAGTCTGCTAACTGGTTCAAGTGCTTAGTGTTTGTAATTGTCTGTTTGTGTGTGTGATTGTATGCGTTGTTTGTGTGTGCGTGCGCGTGTGTGTTTTCATGTGTGTATAGTGTGTTTATGCTGATACAAAGACTGTTTTTACTTATCAGCGATTTGCATATTATGCCTTGAAGTATTTATTTTCAATGTTTTCGCTGTTGTGACGGTTCAAGCTCAAACTGTCCTGACTGACCATGCGTGAATGTCTTAGTTTTGTGGACATAAAATAAGCTGTGCAGCCAGGCGCTACAGTTGGAGAAGCGGCTTTAACCTTTGTGACCCTTGTGGCCAGACGGCGGATAAGCCAGTGTTATTGTCCACACGCAACGATGAACAAGGATGAATCAACATACACATAAAAGTATTCCTCTTGCTTGAGAGAATACAAAATTCTACAAGTCTGTGGTTTTATCGGAGTTCATTTCGTCTGTGCAAAGAGACATCAGCGCTAGATGAAAAATGTGTGGATATAGGTAATGAAAAGGCAAAAACTGAAAGGATTAAACAAGTCCAATTCCGTGGAGTGTGTTTTACCTCTGACTTCTACGTCAAGCGGAGTAATCATAAGATGGCAGTAACTGTCGGTACTCCAAGCTAACCTTGGAATTTAAAATAACCAAAAGTAGAAAGTACAGTGACAAAAAAAAATGTTCATTATGACTTCAATGTTACCAATCTTTTCGTTATACTGCAATAATTTCCAAGTTATGGATTTTGTAATTTTCTGCTTGAAAGTGAAAATGGCTCAAAGGCTAATTTTTAAAGGTTTGTATTACTAATTTAACTCTAAACTCTTAGAATTCACAATCTGGAACTTAGCACAATTAACTATATTTTTAGGACATCCGGGGACTGCGAAAATATTGATAATAAACATTTAATAATTGAAAAATATTAATAGAATCACTTTCAAGTTGGTATTTGAAGCAACTGTAACTGCTTAGCACCATTGCACTTATGCATTCAAAATATATTTATAAAAGTAAAAAATTATATTACTCTGGTTTGAGATTAAAGTACAGAAAGGAACGAGGTAGATTCAGCTTTCTGTTCTCTTTTCAGCATTTATATTTATTTTGAACTTCCTTCGAAATGTATCTTCTGACCCAGCTTTGAGACATTTTCATTCTAATCAGCCTGCCAAGCACTGCCTCCTTTTTATTGTCCTGACACATCTGATCTTTTCAGCTGCTGCTGACACTGGTTTTCCAGTAGCTTCTCCCGCAGCTTCATCTCCTCGCGCGTCTTCACTTGCCTTCACTGACTGGAGGAACATTTTCTTTTTAGTTTTCTCGCCGAGATGTGGCTTCTGCTGCTGAAATTGCGATAAGCAATAACATACTACTTCGTCTGTTGCCCATGAAAATCTGTAGCATCTAACTCTTCTTATTTGCAGTATTCATGAACTCTGGCTGTTCACAACTTTTAAAAAACTTTTCTCAGTAAAGCTATTCCGCAGTTTCGTATTTGCCCCGCATTGAAGGCGAGGGATGTACAGAAACATGCCTTGACTTGTTCATATCGAAGAACATCTGTCCAAAAATCTTTTTTCCAAGTCTATTGGTGAGAGGGAGGACTTCAGACGCTGTTAATCAGATGCCCGTTGTTGTTTGTACTTCCCACCTTGGAAGACTTCAGACAATTGAGTTTCTATAACAAGCAAGCTATCCAACGTAAACACTTCAACTGGTCACCAACTGAACAAAAATTAAGAAAGTAAGCAAGTGAGCCTTGTTCAGAAAAAAAACTTCTCATCTATTTCCGCTAAAGAAAATAAATAAAACCTCGTTTCTCTAACGCTGTCCGCCATGGCAGTGACTGACAGTGGAGCTCGTACCGGTGTTATTATTTCGTTCGCGACAGCAGATTTCAAAGCTTAGAGTTACTTTCTTAACAACAATCACCTGTCACCAATATTGATCCTGTGTATGTTTTGTTTCCCTAACAAATCGCCATCCAAACTTGTTTTATTTTAAGTCATTTTCAACCTCACGCGAAAGCGGAGGACTGACTGAAGGCGTCCATGACAAATGTCTGACGCCGCGGTGCGAAATGTGCTTGGGTAGTGTGGTGTCGAGCCGTTTTTTATATTTATTTTGTACCCAGTCATATAATAAACAACACTTTTTTGGCAAACAAAAAACTAACAGCATTTTCATTCATGTGTTAATGGTAAAAATGCAATAATAAAAATATAAAGCGCGTTGCAAAGTGAGAGAATTTTCACATCTCGTTCAGTTTAGAGTATCTTGTAACGTCGCATAATTTGTAAAAAATATTTTTTGATAGTCCGAAGATGATAATCGCGAAATACTGGAGCACACTTACAGCCCTAAGAAGATTTAGTTTCATGATGTTATATATTTTTATTTGAAATACAATCTCGTGTTACTGTTTTTATTTCTTTGCCATTGTTATATTATGTTTAACGGTTTGTGCTTTTTCAAGTTCACAAATAAACTTATCTAAAGTCGGTTACTGGATCTCAAATATCATTTGTTTGTAAGCTTTTCGGAAAACACAATATTGCGTAATGTACACTTCAACATCTGTAAGTCGTGGCCATGACATTACCACGGACAGACGCTGAATCTGTTAATAGAGTTAAAGGCAGGCTTGACTTTAACAATAAAATATACACAATGCAAAACACAGAAACACACAAACAGAGAAACATACAAAGAAAGAAAGAGCGAGAGAGTAATTCTCAAATTTCCAAAGCAAGAGAGAAAAAGGTAAATCCATAATAAGAAGAACGACATGGGCATGTATCAAGAACTAAGGATGGGAGCTTCTATCAGGTGGTTCTAACGTGCCATTCTGTGGCCGACTTTCACACCTGCATGGGAGTACTTTCAGAGGACATGGCGGTGAACCCACAGATGTCGCTGAAGTAGATGGTCACCAAGTCGAACGTGTCCGCTTCCACCCGTTTGCCCCGCATCAGCTGGTCAGCTACTGACCTGCACCAACATCACAGAATCAGCCACCCACCGACACCAAACACATTGTCACAAATATTTCTCACAACTCTCACCTTTAGCAAACTGTCATTTTAGCCTTTTCACTAGCAAACATCGATAACGAAGGATAGAAAGAAAAGAACGAGCCGTTTCAACAAGCAATAATTGTTTACTTCCTACGGAAACTTATAACAATTTATTCCTCTTTAACCCCTTCATACTGTCACTTTGCTAAAACACTCCTGGAGCCCGCCAATCATCCCACTAAACTGACCAACTTTGTCAAGACAGGAGCAGAAGATGAGATGGGAAACCTGTGAGGATTGTAAGGATAATTTTAGTGATGGCAAGATAACTATTTCATGCCCTCTCAATCTTTTTCTCAGAAACCCGGGAATGTGTTGGAGGAGGAGCTTTAATGACAGGAAGAGTGCGGATGCTGCCCTCTGTCTTTCTCTAACAGCCATTTTTCTTACCTGGGCAACATCTCGTGCAATAATTCCTCCGTTTTTTTCTTCTCCTCAATAAGCTGGTCGGTCCTCTCCTCCACCAGCGCCTCCAGGTTGTCGGCGTATTTCTCCATCATGGCTAACATGTTGTCCAGGATGTTGGGCTTCCTGTCGACACACACGTCACGTCTGCATCACGTAGGCATCGTAGCGACTCCCCGCGGTGGCGACCGATCGATTGCCTCCCCTGTTTCTGTACCTTCCCCAGTGATTACTGCGCCTTCTGCCCTTTAACACGACTGCATTAGTCTCCGTCTTCCTACGTATTTACTATCCTCAACTCAACCCGTGAGTTAAAAAATAACGACTGTCGAGTGAGGGAAGGAAGGAGAGAGAGACATGCGTGCGTTTCTTCAATGTCCGCCTTTCTTATAAAGCATGGGGATGGAGAGCTTCGAGCGATTCATCGAGCTGGTTATCAGTCCATTTCGCTTGTTTGCTTTTTGTTTTGTTTTGGTATTTTTTTTGGTTTTTTTTTTTTTTTTTTGGTTTTTTGTTAGTTTGGTTTTTTTTTTTAATAATTTGAATGAAGTTTGCTGGAAACAAAAAATGGAAGACAAATCCAGAAATGTAATGAAGTAGAATAAAGGGTTATGCGGTGTAAGAACACTTGAGTTATCTTGTATCAAATATTTCTTTTTGCATGGGTTTTATTTTCAGAAATGTATACATTTTGAAAAGAATGGGAAAACTGAAAAACTAATAAAAAAATGAAATATTAAAATTTATGCTAAGAAAACACAAATTTAACAGCAATATTACAGAGTACAATAAAGACCAGCTGAAAGAAGCTCCTAGAGAAATAATTGAAGAATCGAAGAAAGAAAGAATGTTTCAGAGAATAATCACTTAAAAACAAACAAAACTGCCGCCTTTCATAAACACGATGTCCTTGTTCACACAGGACACATGCACGTGGACAAAAAGAGAACAAATGTGAATATTGGTAAATCCTTGGGCCCTGGAAGGCACGAACTTTCATTTCAAGTGTTTGGAAATCTAAATCGATTGTCCGGTGATTGAGGTGCCTCCTCTGACCAGATTACCATTTTCTATAACAATTTTTTACTCATCTTTCCACAAACGAGAATCTAGGCTGGCATTTAACCCTGGGGTAGAGAGGGGGGCAGGTTTCCGGGTAGGTTTTGTAGCAAAAGGTTGTGTATGGAGCTGTGTCTGTGGTGTGGCGGGTAATTGAAGTGTCCGATCATCTGACAACATCAGCGACATTTCATATCCTCTGAACTGTTTCCCTTCGGAAATGAACTTCATTGTCTGTTGTTGTTGTTTGGAAGCTGCTGGGGGTGGATAGGGGTTGGGATGCTGGTCGGGATAGGGGGTGGAAAAAATTCTGCTTTACATTTGGTTCTGCTGAGCTTGTTTTGAATGCAGTGAATAATCACGATGACTGCACTTGTTTAGGTAACAGTCAAGGGTTGGGTGGTCGCAATTAGCTCTCATTTTAATTGCTGCTTTAAGTGCTCAAAGGTCGCCGGGTGTCTGTAAAGTTGAGAATCGTGACAATTGGCATGAGCACGTACAGATTTAGCATTATTCATTCATTAACTACAAACACAATGATCAGGCCTCATAATAGTTTTTGCCCTGCTGCCTGTTCCCATTCGCTGATTTTTAATGACATGCAGCTGCGAAGGAACTGAAGAAAAGAGCGGAGCAGGAAAAACAAACATTGCAAAAATAAACTCGTCTGCGTAGAATCGTTGTTTGTCTTTCAGAAGACGAGGAAACTGAGGTTGTAGGACTCCTGTAAAAACATGGATTTTGAAGTGACTGCTGACCTGGATGCCACCTGCCAGCAGACAGCTACCTCAGGCTTATTTCTTTTGGTGCAAGGTGTCATCCATGTACTTTAACACGCTCACACTATCACAGACTTTCATGAACAATTCAAACTTCAATTTTAGCTACCTCTATGTTGACTTTTAAGAACACATCCAAAAATTGATGGTGGTAATCCCCAGTGATTAACAAGACATGCTGCTGAGGATATAAGTTCTGGCCATCAGTAGTGCAACAGTTCCTGTCTTGGACCGAATAAATTGACATTTAATTTGTTTAGTCCGTGCAATGGGGAACTGTTCCAGCTTTACTTTGTTTTGTTTACATTTTGCCCAGAACAAATCATCACCATCTTATCATCTAGAAACAGTCATTGTTCCTGTTATCTCCCTTTCCAGCAGTTCCCTGGGCTAGATGGCGCTAGCATCAGCAGCAATCATTGATCTGCCGGCAATGGTGGGCAGGTCGTGCAACAAACTGGAATTAGCGCATCTTCCCTGGCGGCCCTTCGTAAACATCGGCAGTTGGGAGGGGGGAGGTCGTGAGTAGAATCACTTTTGTAAAAACGCTTCCTTTTTTCTGTGCATTTAATCAGAAGGGTAAACCCTGAGGGGAAACAATGCAAACCTGAGACTAGCCGCGACCTCGGCTGGAGAATGGGAGAAAAAAAAAGCATTTCAAGTGCTGATAACTGGGTGAATGTTCAAGACTTCTCTAAACTGCACTGGAGGCAGATAATAAAGGTTACAATGTACTTCTGGGTTGTTTCTTAGCTTGGTCGTGACACTAACTGTGCCGGAACTAGGTGAGAGACAACCAATTACTAGCTGTGCCTGTAACCGAGGTTTGTATAATTCATTACATTTTCCTGCAGTTAGGACGCAACGCTTGAGAAGAAATTTTTTTTTCAATTGCATTTAATTCTAAATAAAAAGATAATATTATTTTCACGTCAACTATCTACTTTAAATACTTCCCATTTATTTCTATTTAAGTTTCAGAAGTTTCTGTTGAAAGAAAATTTATGGTATGTTTTTATATTCACAAATCCGATCAATTATATTTTCTAAGCTGGATTTCCTCTACAAAAAAAATTATCGTTCGCTTGACAAAACATCAAGACTTTAAAATGTTTCAGCTTCATTTCCCGATCAAAGTCCCTGAATTTCATTGCTGAAAAATTTCTATCCACAGCAACCATTGCCTGTTAACTGTCCCCTCCACGCTGATCTCTAAAAATGTAAACTTTTTCTCCTCCCTCTCATCAACTTTCTTCCTTCTTGCAATTCTAAAGAGACGCACTTTTACTTACATCCCTTTTTGTAAAGGTTTGAGTCTGGAGCGAATGAGTTTGAAGTCTGGTCTCTTGTGCGGATCGTCGTCCCAGCACTCCTTGATGAGGTCTGTCACCACCTTTGGAGATTTCCCCAGCTCCGAGAGGCGTGGTCGGAATGGGACATCACCGTCCTTGTACTTCACACGGTCCACGATCTCTAATAGACGCACATACAATCGATAGCAGACTTTTACCCTCCCTCAGACAAATGACTGACACCTAGATGATGATGATAATATTAATAATAAAATACAAAATTCGCAAAGCGCATCCTCATACTCCTAAGGAGCATGCTCTTAGCGCTTAAGAAAATGAACGAAACTTGGACAGAATACGAGGGACAGGAACACAAACAAATAACATATGAGATATAAAAGAATCAATAGGTAGACTAAACGAAGAATAAATTCAAATACAGGAAACACAAAAAGGAATCAAATAACAAGAGGAAGACTGAGAGTAACATGATATTGAAAAGGAAGGGTGTGAAAAAGGACTAGCACTATGTTAGGAGTAACATAAAATAAAAAACCTGAAAAATAGTAAATAACAAAAGAAAGACTAAAACGAAGGAAGAATGATATAAGAAAGAAGAAAATGAAGAATACATTTAGAGATACACATAAACAACACACACACACATATACATTCACGCGCGCACGAACGGAGACGCAAGGCGAGAGGGATAGAGAGAAGGATTTGCTAGATGATGAAGGTTTCAAGTTGCTTGCATCTCTTCATTTCTCCTGCCACTAAAACTTGCCTTTCGGGGACAAAGAGCTGTCACCGTACGGCCCTTTCCGCCCATAGATTTCAAACATGATGATGGCGAAGGAGTAGACATCTCCCTCCTGGCTCCCTCGGGCCGGCGCTGTGTCTCGCAGCAGCTCAGGAGCCCGCCATAGAAGGTCTGTGAGGAGCAGAGGGCAATGAAGCTCTGACAACCAGACAACGACTTCTACAAAAGATCAGCCTGCGTAGTTTACAGTTCTTTGTAGGGTACAGAAAATGTGTTCTTAAAAGCTCTGTAAAAACAGTTAATGTGTGAATACAACATTTCTTTCTTTTTTTTTTTCTTTGTTTGTTTCTTTCTTCTGTATTTACGCACTTTATACACACGTGCGTACTTGAAATTTTGCATAGACCTAGTTTACTTCACTTATACGCCCTCTGGACCAAACTTAGGTCAAAAATTACCCACTAAGGCTTTAATGAAATATTTCAATGTAAGCTCGAATGACTGAAGTTAGTCAGCAAGACTCTGGTAATGATTTCATTGAACAAACAACTCAAGTGCACTAAAATTTTACGATGTGTTGGTCTAATTTTACGAGGGTTGTGATATTTCCAGTTTTCTTTTGTAGAAGAGGAAAAGGCACGATTGTCCAAATAATGAGACACGACTGCAAGAATTGCAGAAAATAATAATAAAAAAAAGCAAGCAAAACGAAATGAGACGCCAAACAATTCAGGAGAGCTGTTGTCCGAAGTTCTTCAGACAGTTATGATAGTCTGGCAGGAGGGATGTGAAAATAATTTCCAAGCTTGGTGAGAATTTGCATGGACCAGTGGTCAGGGAGACCATTAGAGGCAGCTGCTCTCTAGCAGGCAGCTTGGGTACGGAGGCGGCTAATAGATGGCACACGCCTTGTCATGCTGAGAATAGCGATAAGAAATGTACCCGAGATCGATACAACGAGTGAAGATGAATGGACACTTGAACGACCAGATTAAAGCGATTAAGACCGCCATAGAAGCACACGAAGGTGCCGGGTGACATATTGCTGAATAAAGGCAGTGTTCAATTTTATGTTTCACATTTCCTTGCTTGATGACTTGTAGAAGATAACTGAGCAAAGAAGTAATTTCTCCAAACTCTTTCTCTCTATTTGTGTGTGTGTGTGTGAGCGCTTGCTTGTTTAAGAATGTGTCGATATGCAATTGTGTGGTTGTCTTGTCTTTGTGTTCACGTTTTTTCTTTATTTGCTCGTCTGCCATCTTTTTTGTGCCCAGTAGTTAATCACCTCGTGTCTCTGCGATCACATTTCCTTTCGTGTGATTACAGTCACAATTCCTTGCCCATCGCAAGTGTCTTGAATTCTACAAACCAAGCTTTTTTGGTGCATTTACTTTACAAAAACATCTACAAAATCCTGTTATTTAAGGTATATTTGGTTCACCTTTTTCTTCAAACTACATCAAGGCCCGTTTACTCACTCCTGTAGAAGGCATATTCTCCGATGTCGTCCTGGGCCCCCTTCAAGAACTCGTGCAGCCCGAAGTCGGTGATCTTGAGCACCCAGCGACTGTCCACCACGCAGTTTGAAGACTTCAGTTTTCCGTGCGACTTGATTTCACTGTCGTGGATATAAATCATGCCCTGAAAGAGATTAATGACATGAGTACAGTTAAAATATAGTCTTGATACTATTGTTAGCTATAAAACTAACAGTTTTCTTCCGATCATCGTATCGTGTTTCCAAGGACATCAGCAACCGGAAGTGACCCAATTTTAGACATCAATGGCCGGCTGTTGGGGTTTTTACATTGTGCCAGCAACTAACTCTCGGTTTACACAACAAGGTGCAAAACAATGAAGGCTGTTGTTAGTTTCTAACTTTATCTGTTTGGATAACAAACAACACCTGAAGAAATTATCATTAGAAATAAAACAGGTTTTAATTGCCAGTCATCGCCGTATCATATGGATGCAGTCACGTGTCGATGCAGAATCTCTCAACCTATGGCGCTACAGAAATTGCGCAAGTATCCTCATTTCCGAACTATTTTTATTGCTTCCTTTATTTATTTATTTTTTTCATTAGAGCAATGAAGTAGATGCCACGAGTGAAGCGGCTTTGGACAGCACGCATTTGTCTCAGCAAGTTATTGAGGACCCGATGACCTGCTAGAAGAAAAATTGAGCTCTGTCTATTTATTTATTTTTATTTTTACTTTGTTCCCAGCTGCGTGTTATCCTGTATTGCCAAACCTCTCAAGTTGCTGCTAACAAGAGTTATGTTGTGGACACAGCAGTGTAGTTCTTTGCCAGCTTCTCAAGTATTGATGCAACGACCAAACCTTCTTCTTCTGTCTCTGCTAACTTCATCGCCGTTCTTGTAAGTATTTTTCTCGATTAGTTATTGACTTAGTTCCTTTACCTTAAAAGTAGCGGAAACTACGTTAAAGAAATACACTAATATCGTTTTCTTCTCACGAAAAGTAAGATATTAGTAAGTACCACTGATGTTGCTGCCTGTCAATTCTATGTTCGCCTGACTGCTCACAGACCGCATCCAAACGTTTTGGTCGGTTCGCCGACTTGGTAAAAGCGCAATCAATCGTTACCCCTTCACGGCTCCGCACGTTAATATGTCTCAGAGTTTTACGATGACAGCAAGTGCTAACTGGAACATAAACCTCGCCAAGTCTCGGCCAGACACGAGAGACGCCGCAGCACGGAGGCGGTTTGCAAATTATATCGCATTATACCTTGCCAAGAACATCCGCGAAAGGGTTAAATCCCACTTTCGGACAGGAACTAAGGAAACGGCTGAGATAAAACTTTGGCAGGAAAGAGGATCAAAGGGAAGTAAGTCCTTAGACAATCGATGAGACTTATTATGTGCGCATCGTATGTGATGAGTAGTGCTCAACCGCTCAGCGATGGATAAAAGAGAACGCTTTTATTTAGGAATTATTCTGCAAGATATCTTAAAATTTTAAACGGCTTCTTCAGTGGCAGTGTTCTGGATGTTGTCAGGGTTTTGCAACAAGATTACAGGTGACAAATATGCATTTTTTGGTTTAATAGAGCAGAAAATTTGCTTGTTAAAGGCAATCCCAGATGACTGATGATTTGTAAGAGGAGTAACTGGCGAAACAGGTAACAGAAGGAACGGCAAACAGTAATAAATAGTAAAGTATGCATTTGATGTAAATAAGAAAATAAAGTTTAAACAAAACTCTGATCTTTGCTTTTGTTTAGTCCCTAGAACATTTCCACTTTCCTTATGGCCCGTCTTCATCGGAAAAATATGAACAAATGTTGATCAACAGTTTGCGGGATGGTTGTATCAACACCTTGTCATCACGACTGTGAGAATCGGGAATCTTGGGTTCGTATCTCAGCTCCGACATACCTCTCTCTGAATGTGAAACCTGTTTGCAATGATGACCGTCAGCGGCTTTCTAAGAATACTTCGGTGTCCTTTGCTCTCGACACGTGCGTGTGCACGTTCATTGTGTGTGTGTACTAGCTGTGGAGTCAGAATGCATGTAAGTCTGTGTTGTTTGTATGCGTTTTCATGAAGGTACATTTCACGCCCCATCCAATGGTGTTCGTTCGTGTGCCTGTGTGTATGTAAAGCGCGTGTTCAAATCTTGCTTTAGAAAAGGACGTGCATGAAATGCAGAGAATAAGACGTATTCAAATATTTGCCCACATTTATTTTAAGTTCTGTCGACACAATCGCAGAGGAGAAAATAATTTACTGCAAAATTGTCACTCAATCCCCAGATCTAACATGGGCTATTTATTCTTGAATTATCCGGAAATAAACTGGGGTAATAATTCTAAAATTCTCTGAAAATAAACTGATTTTTATGATTTCTAGAATTGTGCAGGACACATTTTTGCCTGGTTCCATAGTGCATTCAGTTGTCGTCTTGCGCTGCATAAAGCACCAGCTTACATCGACGAGAAGTGAGATTTTGTGAGAAAATTCACTTTAGCACCGAGACATTTTACGCGCTGACCTGGTGAACTCGAGAAACGTGCAGCAGATACTCGCCCTCATCCACTCCCTCACTCCCATCCCTCTCCCTCCCCACAACTGCCAGAGAGAATGTGGATCATATTCTGAGAACAACAATCTGTCATAACAAAGTCACGTGTTGCATACAGCGTAAGCAATGAATGAGTGAGTGAATGAATGAGTGTAACACACATGATTGTGATTTACATACACCTCTCACTCTGTGTATGTGTGTGAGTCTTTCTATCTTTCTGCATTAGTGAGTATCGCACAACGAAGTAGAAATAAATTTAAGAGAAAGCATTTTCAATTTCCTCTCTGGTTGTCTAAAAGATGAGCAAGGTCAAAGGTCCTGATGGCGCCCTGCCTTCTGCGGAATATTCTGCGCTTTATCGTCCGTAAACAGGATATTTCTTTTTTTCTTCAGATATTTATCTTGCTCAGTAGCTTCTACTTTACCACACGCAACATTGTAATATCATTTCCTCGCTCAGGATGTGTATAGCAGATGTGAGAGACGTTTACACGATTTTCTCTCATATGTCTCAGCCAAATATCCTTCGGACGAATGAGAAATGTCTGCGAGAAGTATGAATCAAGGTGGCACTAAAAGCTTTTGTCTTGTTTTGCCAGTCACAAATCACAGACTGGCGTAAATCTGAAAAAAGAGAAGAAGAAGAAGGTCTTAAAAGCGAGTCAGCACTAACTGTAACAGTCTGGGGATGACCAATGGTCTCCCATGGTTCCATGTCACAGACGAATGTCACTGAACTACTTTCCCTCATGACGCATGCGCATTTTGTATCAACAGCAACACCGATTGGGGTTTGGGATTTCCAGCTAGTGATGCACTAGATTTTTTCTGGATGACGGATTTGGGGATCGGACAACAGAAAACACTTCGGTCTAAATGTTAAACTCCCATAAAATTTAAAATAATAAATATCAAACACAGACAAAAAGATAAATACAGTAATTGGGTTTCGTCAAAAGCAAATGAAATAAATATACAATTACAAAAAACACTAAATTGTGATCGTCACAGGTCTGACTCAAAATTACAAACACTCGAGTTACAACCTGAAAAATGTCTTCAGTCAAACAATCCAGTTCATTACTTTATGCGAACAACATTACAAACCACTCTCTCACTCCCCAGAGTAGGATAACTGCAGTGTTATGAGAATGGGAGTCAAGTCCCTGGCCTGAGCCTTCCTCCATCCAAATAATAATTGTGATATTACTGGCCAAGCCTGTGCAGCAGAGGTCAGGGCTAGGTCTGAGAATCTGTCGCTGCTAGTTTCTACAGAAGTTTATTCTGCTTCCTGTAAAGCACGCATACAGAGGACATGGCTTCAGCTTCCCGAACATTCCAAAGACGTCAGTGGAATGTGAAGTTTGGTGGCGAGGCGTCGATGAAACACTCTGATGGTCCCGCTGGCTGATGAGGGATCTTCAGACTTACAGACGACGAAGACAAGATTTTTGCGTGATGTCATGGAGGAAAGCGAGGCTCCCGCAGGGTGGACAGGGTCCTTATATACAGATATTACGGTGCACTCTATGATCACCGAAATAACTAATAAATAATAATTTGTCAACAACAGAAGCCCAACACAGGACCTACAGTAGTTGTCACAGTTGTCAAAGACAATATTAAAGAACAGATGAAGTGAATTCGTTGACCCGCTTAGAGACAATAGAAACAAGGACTGCTATGTCCTGCGTGGGAACAGATGACTGCTATTCATTCGTCTTTTCTGCTTTTGCTTTATGCAGTGCGTTCTAAAATTCTACTGATTTTTCTGTTTTGTTGCTTTGAAAAAGGGAAAAAAATCCGAGATGTTCTGCGCTCAAAGGTCGACACAAATAAAATTATTCCCCTGAGAATTAGGGTAGGTTTGAGATAAATTCTATTATTGTTAATGCACCCCTTTCCGATCATTAACTCCATTACAAAAGCTTTTCTTAAAAAATAATATTTACAATATCTAATCTTCAATATATGACGAGGGTTGAAGAAAAATGACTAAATATAAAGGGACAAGCAACTTTACTCGTCTACATGTGTTATTCAGCAAGAAATCACCATCTCGTACTTCTGTACAGCCACAGTTTCTGTTAAGGCCTTACGAAATGTGAAACGCGGAATAGCAACACAAAATGGAGAGGGGAAAGAGAGGAGCAATCGTTTTTACCCTCTCTTTCTCTTCTGTCTTTCCCTTGCCCAACTGTGGAAAGAAAAAAATGAGTGTGCTCCATCAACGAACTGATTGTCTTCGGCGCCATGGCAGCAAAACGCTGCTGGTAACCGCGAGTAAAAATGCTGGCTCAATTTGTGGAAAACAAATTACTGGAGACATTAACTTTTGGGGACTTTTAACAATATAAAAAATAATAAAATATTGAACACTATAAATCTGTTCATCATACTAACAATAATAAAATTAAATTAAATATCCTAATGAATCCCTTTCTTTAACTCCTGTCTTCAAAATGTCATCACAAATTCAGTACACGTTGAGGAAAGGTACATCTGTTTGTTTTGGTTGTAGTTTGTTTTGTGTTTTTGTTGGTGTTTTGTCTTGCTATATACGTAATTGTTATTGTCTAGGTGGGGAAACTAACCACCAGGCAAGGAATTATATTGCATACATCCCTTCACACGCACCTTATAAATTGAAACCTGTCAACTTCTGACGAGCTAGACTATTAATTATGTCAACACGATTGGAAACGAGGCGACTTTGCCCTGTGATCCGTGCCTTTGACGTGGGGGAGACACAAGACAGTTTGGGCTGCAGCCAGTCAATAGCAAATGATATATACACAATTAATCAGACAAAATAAAAGGTTGAAGAAAAAGGGTTTGACTCCATTTTTCACGTGATGCAGGCAATTTGAACCACTTACAGTTCTCTGGCTCTACAGCCACACTAGTCCCTGAAACACTAACCTACTGTCATACAATACAATATAACACGGTCAAAGTGTACTTCTTTTATCCCGAATAAAATGTAGCATGAATTTGATTGCCACATTATTTTATCGAAAGTTTATTGTTGGCCAATTAGCGTAAGATTCACACATGGCTGAGATTCGATGTTTACTTATTCGTGTGTTTGCAGTAATTAAATAATCATGTGAAAATAAAAATAGGATCTTTGCGTTGGCAAAGTGGGCACAAAATACTACAAAAGTCGTACTTATTCATCCCAGAAAGGGAAGTATGAGTATTCTACAGTATGAATGGATCCTAAGTTTTACAAGCTTTTCCTGCAAAAGGCTTTGCTTTATCGGAAAAAAAGATGACAACACAATTAAGAAATTTAACGTGTTAGATGCACATTCAAGAACTCTAGGGGAAAGACAGTAGAAGAAGAGGAACAGGCAAACGGCAGGATGGAGTACAGCTGATGGGCGTGGCTACCCCAAGGAGAAGGAAGATCTCAAAGACCGGCAATGCCTTACCCTAACGATGTCGTGGACGAGAGAGGCGATGAACATGGAGTCGAGCTGGAAGTCGTCGTTCTCCAAGATGTCCTGAGACAAGATAAGAGCAAAGGTCAGCAGCAGCTGCAGAAATTGTTGTCAGCCTCATCGCCATATAAACAAAGTGGAGATAACTACAGGAGAAGAGAGGAGTAGGGTTCAGAAACAAAAATTTGTAAACTTGTACAAGGATTTAAAATTAACAAGTTAAATAATGTGTGCATGTGTGTATATGGTTGTGCGTGTGAGAGAGAGAAAGGGAGAGAGAGACTAAAAAGGCGCTCGAGTTGATGGGTGTTCATGGGCTTGAGCATGCGTTCGATTATAATTTTAGTTTGGTTCACTATTCCGCTTCCTAATTAACTTCCTACTATGCTCTTGAATAGATCTCTCCCCAAACACACATACACCACGCACTCACACACACACATACACACACCATGCACTGACGAACAAACGCACGAACGCACTGACTCACGCACGCACGCTTCTTGCATACTAATGTCCTGGTTATGGAGAAATCCAGTTACGCAACATTTTTACCTGCAGGCTTCCCTTGGCGCAGTAGGCCGTGACAATCAGAATGCTGGGCGAATCAATACAAGCGCCGATAAAAGGGTTGATGTTGTCATGACGCAGTTCTCGCATCTGCCAAAAAAGAAAAACAAAATACACCACACAACTTTTGCAATAAACAAGACATTGTGTTTACCCACAGAGGCCACCAGCTGACAGCACGACAGAGCAGTGATCAGTGGGAGGCAGGCAAGTTCATGATGCATGTAATTGTTGGCAGCAGCCTGGACATAAGTCTGTCTGCGAGTCTGTCTGTCTGTCTCCGAGTCTGACTACAGTCAAGATGTATGTGCATCGTGCACATCTACACACTATCACTACTCATTAAACGTGCTCATTTTATGAGTCAAGTTTGCAAATGAGGTCTTTTATATATTTTTTTTTCACTCCCAGCAATGTAACCCATATCAGTTGCCTGCGCAACGGGATGCAATCATCTGAAACTTCTTCCACTGGGCAACCACTGTATGGATTCGCAAGCCAACGACAGCGTTCGGTTCTCTGAGTACAAAAGAATTTTCTTTTTTTTTAATTTTCTGAAAGGAAATCACTGAGGGCAAGTCAGCATCCTCTGCTCTTAACAGCTGCTTTATCGCAGAAGGCAGAGAAGGCGAGGAAAAAACTCTCGCGAGATTTCTTCTCATTAACAACGAGAATTTCGCTAAACCCTTTCAGGCGCGCTGTCGGCGAGGAGCTTGAATGCAACGGAACTTGCTCTCAGCCCGTGAAAAGCTTGGCATCCAGTTTGGAGGCATTCACAGAGAATAAGTTGGGTGTTACACCACTGGCTTGGTTGTTTTCCAATTTTTTTCCCAATTATTAACGAAGCTACGACCGGAACAGGTCAAACATTAAACAATGGTCCAGCTGTGTCATTGAAGCTTATTCCACTAAAGACCATTAACAATCTTTCATCCGTTACCATGTAAGGCATTCTGCTAATCAAAGGTTTCGATCCAGAACCGTTAGGATCTGATAACTTGCAGTTTTTGTGTAACAGAGGCTTGATTCACAAAAAATATCGCCAGTAGTGTGATTATCGCAATAAAATTTAGTCGGTGGATAGAAGGAAAGAATAAGCTGACTAAAAACAAATAATACAGAGGTTTCTGGTTAACAGAGTAACCGATCTTCTATTTCCTCAGAAAAACTCAAAAAACTCTTATTCAACATCTGCAAACGTTTACATGAACTTTACGGACAATCCATTCAAAATGTTGTTGTCATATAAGCTCCATGAATAAACATCAGCCAGGAAAACAGAGAAATGTTTTAAAAAGTGTACCCTACATATGTGACAACAACGAAAATAAATAACAACATGATTAAAGACAACAACAATCCACTACAGTGACATAAAGTTATCGTGTTTACCGTTTTAAGCTCTTTGCGAACACTCCTCGTGAGCTCCACGTGCTTCTTGTTGACCCGGCGAATGGCGACTATGGTCCCCCGGTATGTCCCCACGTGAGTGAACAGTTGCCGGAAGTCGAAATCGTTCTGAGACATCAGAGATATTTGGCTGGGAGAGCGACACATCGCGGTGGTCTGAACAACAGAAAACATTTTGTTTACACAAACCTGAGAGCAAAGCAGAGTCGTGACAACAACGCTGGTTGCTAGTGTACCCGTATCATCGTCCTCGCAAACCGGGTAGAAATGACACGTTGCTGTGGTTAGTATTCGTCTGCATGACATTAGTCTTGCGGGAGGCACACAATATTTATACAAATTAACAGAAAGAGGTATTTAATAAACATGCACGCTATAAACATTCATGCTCACATACAACACGTGCAAGCACGCGTACAAACATACATACCCATCTTTCTGTCTTGATTTAGATGGCTTATATTATTTATGTTTGCGTGTTTGTTTTCGTGAAAGAGTGATTGACAGACGCATATTTCAGAGTCATGCCTGATACAAATTTGGAGAGATAACGAGTTTGATAAGAAGCCAGATGAAAGGAAGCTAACTTTGGTTCGCTGACCGTAACCCTGGCAGAAAGCTTGATTGGGTTGCTCTCCGAATGTGATGTCTTTGAAGTCAATTTTCCACAGCAGACTTGCCAGGTCCTGTTCGTACCGCCAGTTCCTGCAAAAGTGTATTTTGTCTGGCACTGGAAAGTAGGGAGCAGCTTTCTCTTCTTTCCTTTTTGTCTATCTGTCTTTCTTTCGATTATTTTTTCTTACTTTCAATCATTTATTGTTTCTTTCTTTCGTAACCTTCCTTTCTTTTAAATATATTTTTAAACATTTTTATATCATTTTATGTGTGCGAAACAAAGCATGAGGCTAATTTGTTTTATATTTATATTTTTCTTATTATTCACTTTAAGCGAGAATCTCGTTTTCTTATTTGTACATCAGTACAGGTCTAATGACTAAATTAAACTGAGTGCAGTTGGAAGTTTTTATTCATGTGTGTGTGTGTGCGTGTGCGTGCATGTGTGTGTATGTGTGTGTATTTTTATGTACACGTTACTGCGTACACTAAACAATCAGAAAAAATGTACCCAACTATCAAATATTCAGGCATGAAACAGGAATCAATATCAAAGCCAGGATGTTTAACCTTTGACCCTCAATCTGAGTACTTTGTTCTCTTGACCAGACCGTCTCCTTACACGGTGCTGTCTGCACTCAGGAAAAAGTGTTCCCCAAATAATGGCAAAAACTCAGCAGGCTCCATATTTTAGCTCAACCATGTGACCTTCATAAAAGTTCATTTGCGTTTTCTCTTTGCGCGGGGAAATCCCCTGAGAGAAAAATCGGGAAAGGGAAACAAGAAAATAAAACACTTTTATGAATATTTATTTTGGATCGGGTTTTCCAATTTTTTCCCGACAGCTATACGAGAAAACTCCCTTCCCAGCAACACCATTTTTTATTTTGAAAGTAAAAAGGATTGATAAGCAACACACCGGAGGGTCGTCACAGTTTCTTAAACTGATATTGCCCGATGTCTGTGTGATCACAGTCTTATTTCTGTGACACGTGCACGAGGACACGTGACTGTAAATAAATAAAATAGCATTGCCATGTATTTGTTGGTGTTCTGGAGCTAATTTCGTGACAAGAAAGATAACAATGTCAGGCTGTCTCGATGGTCAGCTCGGGTTTTTGTTTCTTTGCCCTGATGTGTGATAGTCATGGCCTCTCATCGTTATTTTCACTAAACTTTCATCATCCTCTGACACACACGACTGTGTGTTCTGATGCGATGAAGTAAGCAATTATTGGAAGATAAATTACAATGGATCATTGTTGGTCTGCATGTCTGTGACAGAAGCTGAACAAACAGACTGTCACTAGAATGAATAAATAAATTATTCAAACGCACATAGGGCATGCATTTCCAGAAATCATGCCACTCCCCACAGGTTCATCAGTCAAAAAACCACTTGTATTCAGACTTTCAGTGGAAATGTAAAGGGTAGAACGTTTTCCATGACAGGAAGGTACCCGGCTGTTGCTGTACCCAACATTTTCTTGAGGACACTGTCTCTGTACCTTCACGCCATGGCTGGTGTGTCAGGTCTGGTGTCTTCACAGATTTGTATTTAAAAAGCAAACCGTGTGTGTGAAGGGCCAGTGAAGGCCGATATTTTGGATAGAATGACTCGATCGTGTGACTTGAAGGAAATGAGGGTATTTCGTCAATTATTCAGCGCATGCGCAGTGCGGGATCGTCTGTGGTTTTCGCGGTGGCTCAGTCTGTTAGCCTCTGTTACCTTTACTGACACACAACCGAGAGATGGGCGGACAAGATCGCTGTTGTCTTATAAAGTGTCTCGACTGGAAATTTAAAAAAGGGAGGAGGAAATTTAGTATTGTCTCCTTTCACAAAGGAAAACTCGAGATACACGTTAATAAATATTCATAAATCTGTCGCACAATAAACATTTTTAGCACAGGAACGAATCCTTGCAGAAACAAAACAATGTGCAGACTCATGTTATCCCCCAACACTTCTCCACCAGTCAGCCCAGCTAGTCAGGGGGGACTGGGTAGCAGGGTGGGGAAAGATTAGCGAACAGAAAAGATGAGCACCGCTGGCCCCGAGATAAGTGAAGGCTCCAACACCTCACTTCTCTAGGACGGTAAGGTCATAAAATAATATTTATCACCTCTCTCCCACCCCTTCCTTTCCAAACTCATCAGTCACATTATCGATTACTCCTGTCTGTATTTCAAGCTCTCAGTTTTTGTTCTCTCGTCATAAATTTCTTAATCTCCATCACTCACTCACTCACGCCCGCACGCACAAACACAGACACACAGAATCATTGGAGCCTGGTGTTTGTGCAGACACCATATTACTGTCGGTTGGCAACTCCTGCCGATAACACCAGTGGTGTCACTCTCCACACACACACCATTGTGGGTCACACTCGTCCCTGACGACGTCGTCATCCATCAGTAGCGGCACGCGACTGCCGCACTAACAGGTAACGTGCTGCACGCCGCACGTGCGTGTGCTAACTACAAACACTGTTTGTCCGGACGTGACGGAGACTCTGGTTCTCAGCAGCTCGTGCTATCACACGTTCATGTTTTACAAATTCTTTTTCATTCTCTCTCTCTGTCTCAGCGCAATGCCTAATTTTGCCGTGCTCTGCCGCCCATCATTTGCGATTTGCGAAACTGAAACAAAGTCGGGGGAACATGGCGGTAAGACACGTGATGGCGAAACAGGAAAGAATTAGGAGAAGCTGATGTAGCAGCTGCAAGGATGGAGCTGTCGATGATCTTCAAAAGAACGAGTCCATCTCACCACAGAGACAAACAAAACTAGAAAATGTCGGTTTATCCCATCCAATACCCGGACACAGACAAAGTATGTCCTGTAGACAGCGCTGGTCTATAAACTGGTAGTATACTTAAACATAATTATTATTGTAATTCACATTGGCATTCATCATCATCATCATCGTCATCGTCATCATCGATTAACAAGAAGGTGATGAATGTTGAATGACGATTTTCAAAATAATCTTAGTTTTTGTCTGTTTATTCAGGAACAGTTTAAAATAAATAAACTGGTTAAATTCAGTGGTGTCAACACAATCATCAAAATGAGAAAGACTGTCAATTAAACACAATCACGACAACCACTTGCCTAAAGATGCAGCAAACTGTTTGCTGATGTTTTTTTTCTGTTTTGTTTTCGTTTAATGACACCAAGAATACTTCATCAGGAGGTGCCGGGCTGCACTAGCAGTGTATCTTATTTCATCTTTTTCGATCCTTGGAGAAGGCGGCAAGATGAGGGAGAACACAAAGTCTTAAAGATCAATACGTGGAATGACAGAAGCAGATTTTGCATCACTGCTGGCACTTGTCAGACACTTGATTTGCAACACTTGAGAAAAAAACAACAATGTGATGTTCATGTTGAAACCCGCTTCTCCCGGGTACGATAAGAAGAAAGACGCGAAATTATTTATTAAGAATAGGAAAGATGGAGACAGTCGTAGGAATTAAAAGGAAGGTAGACACTTTGTCACCAACACTCTGCACAGTAACACCACCTGTCTTCTATTGCCCTTTGCAAATAATCTTTTATCGGTTGTTGATATTTATGAGTTGACAGGTGACTTCAATAATTTATATAAACAATAACTTGTTTTAACCATAGGACACCCTGATGCTACCATTGTTCTTGAACTTACAGACTGATCGAACTGTAGGCTGCAGGGTGTAAGGCACCAAGAATTCTATCACTGACTCACAGAACAGAATTTTCATTAATGGTAAACTATCGCAACAAAATAATTTGTAAGCTTAGGGTCATTAGATGGCCTGAGAGTTTTATCGTCAATAACCAAACAGCTCTAAAGACTTTTATCTTGTGCTTTTACATGGTCACCTGACACTTCAGAAATCAAATCATAAGAAGTTGCAGAAGAGGAAATCCTATAATTCAGAGGATTGTTTCCAGGACAACGTTTAACTACTGTTATAAATGTGACTGTCTGATAAGTGTTTTAAAAGCCAAATGCACAGGAGAAGCAAAGAAAACAATATTTTAAACAAACTGGTTTACATCTCAACATAGCCTACCCTTTCTCGAGATGCTCAAGAAAGAAATAAAGAACAACCAACTCTCATATTTTTAACATATCACAAACTGGGAACTAGCCGTAATTTAGTGGCAGTCTGCACAGAAACAAGAGGCGGTGCAGTTTTGGCGACCAGGCAAGATGCCATTGATCACCAGCCATGCAGTGTTGACAAAAGCATCTTGCCGACATTGATCTGCTTCTCCACCGCGGCAAACAAATGTTTTTCTTGAGATTAAAATTTGGTAACAGTTGTAGCTGTCCGACAAATTCCATAAATTGCAATGCACACGAGTGGCTGTAATTCTCACCAGAAAAGAAGATAAAAAGCACACTAACCATATTTGATATTCTATTCCGTAATCTCCAAACCTTTGCCTAGATATAACTTCTCATGCACTGCTATAATACGTGTAATTATATATATATTTTTTTTAATTCAACTTTTTCTTCCAAACATCTGGCTTAACATAATTTTCTTCTTTTAATTTTCTCCTCTATCTTCCCCCTCCTGCTAGTTGTTCGTATTCGTCATTGCACCATCCCCACTTTACCTTCACGAAAACACTTTAATCGAAAAAATTTCAAGCGTCATCCGAGATTTGAGACAAGAACTACGAACTATGTTTCCTTGGTAACGGGCGAGGATTACATTCTTGTCTCAAGTTTCTTGTGTGCGTGATTTGTACTCTCTGTTTTTCTTGCAAGTTCTCGCCAAAGAATTCTACCGACTCCCTGCACGGCAAGTGTGTGTCTGTCTGTCTTTGGCTGCGGTGGATGCTGTTAGCGGGGTCTTCTTTCTCTGGCGGACCCGCATTTGGCCTTTCACGACCTCCAGCAAACATGGTTGTGAAATGAAACCTTCCACCAGCAAGGATGTCAACATGAGGACGAGAAACAGAAAAAAAAACTAGAGCCCATCAAGTGATAGTTAATGCATCCTTGTGTAAGAGAGTAAAATCAACATAAAAAGACTTGGAGCTTGAGAGAAAAAGACATAAAATGGTAGAAATGGCAGGTGATATTATTGTGGTAGGTCGACTGTTTGCAGTGTGAAGAATTTTTAGTGTTTTTGTCTTTGTTTCCCAGACTTGCTGGTGATGAATAGATAGTGGCATAAAGAAACAGCCATGAGAAAATGATGGCAATGAGCAGAGAAGTGTGCGTGCTTAGTGGAAATGTTCTTTACAGTCCAGAGTCTTCAATGACAGCAACGGAGTTCAAACCTTATGTCTTTTAATGATAGTAGCTCTTCCTTTCATTTGTTTTTTTCTTTTTTTCACAGTATCTGGACTTAATCTAAGCGGTAGTTAAGCTTATCACTCGGAGAAACAACGACAAATGAGAACTTTTAAAAAGAGACTCAACATCACAATAAAAGAACTTCCATATCCTCTTGAACTATATGACAAGCTGCGATTATTTCAGGATTGGACTTTTGATAATTAATTACAGTTTTCTGCGATATTAAATAATTACACTTTTTCAGATTCTACTGCATGATTGTGTAAGAATAAAATTCAGGATTTATAAGACAAAGTATTGTCTTCTCAAAATTGAAGGAAAGTGAGACACAAGCAGACACTGCTTTAGGAAAGCCGAAAGGCAGTCAAGATTATAAACAGGAAATATGTTAGAAAATACGAAAAATATAGTTTCCATAGCTATAGGGTTATATTTTTACAACTACTACTAGAAGACTGAATAATATATAATTTGAGGAAAACACAACAGCTTAGCAATGACTAGTACTAAACAAAGTCAGTAGACAAAAGGCAAACAGTTGAAGCGCCTTGGATTCTGATTACATGTGTTGTAAAGAAAAAAAAAGTTTTAAAAATTTACTTTGAGACCTTTTAAGTCATCAGTTAAGAAATTATTTTTTATATAATTTACCTGAAAGATTTCTACATGGTGAATCAATAAATTTCAAAAACAAATAAGCCCATTAGCAGAGAAATGTGTTCTAATTGGTCTAAAAATTTGAAACAGTGCAGTTTTAAAAATTAGAAAACGATAGCTTTAGGTAAAGTAGAAAAATAAACAGAAAATGGCAGCGGCAACAAAAGGCAATATATAGATATACAGGTTGCCGACTGAGTGCATATGTTACAATGTCAGTATGCGACAGAAAAAAGATTTACTGAGCATCGTGGTGTGCTTGTAGGGAGCAAGTCTCCAAATGTTATAACATCGTAAAGGTGCAGGTAATACAAATACGCTTACCAATTCTTCAAAACTTTCAGGTTGCTATGTTTGGAAAATACACAGCATAGTATACACTTCGTTAATAATGTTTTAAAATTAGCTTGCTTGATTTTTAGAAAAAACGGGGAATTTACATGATTGTTATCAACATACTACAATATAGTTTACCTGAGGTATCTTAGTAACCGTTATCTGGTAAGGGGTGATAATTAAATTTTATGTTGAAAACACCTGTGTCCAATAAAAAACTAGTATACGGACAATAACGGAATTGTTTAAAGAAGAAAACTAGATTATATCGAGGGAACAAATAATAGATTACAATTTAGAACCCACTAAAGAAACATTTATTTGTAACCATTCATAGGTTTGCAATTTTTCGGGAGCCTTCATAGGCGTTAGAACTCGTTGAGTTTCTCACCTGTAAATGAGGTAACCTACAATCGTGCCGATGAGGATGAGGCTGCCTGCGATACCAGCGACAACTTCCTTGGTGTAGGCTGAAACAGAGGACAGTTCGCACCTGCCCTGTAGCCACGTGCACAGGTAAAGCTTCATGACATTTTCACCTGTCTGTGTGTGTGTGTGTGTGTGAAGCTACATAAAAACGAAATGACGGAGAGCATGCTAGCATGTCAGAAGAGAGAGAATTTGAGAGAGAAAATGGAACTTTGACAACTACATTAACAGATTGACCAGAGCTGGCGAAAATAAATACCAAGAACCTCATAAGAAATACACAATACTAGAAAAAAAAGAGCACGTGACAAAAGGAAATGAAACCAAATGTTGTTTGCCGTGTGTTGCCGAATCTGTACGCATGTGTACGCCAGCAGAATGTCAGACAAGAGAAGCAGTCATGCGTGCTGTGTGACCCACTTTACGTGTTTTGTGACCTAGTTTAGTTCACTAGAGACATCAACCCATCTACAGTGTCTCCTGGCATTTGCAGCATCTTCCTCGTTTAAACAAAGTCTTTGTGACATCCTACGTCTGCGGCGCACGAGGAATAGGTCACGGCCTCGGATACCCTGCTTCCTCTCTGCAGGCATGACACTCAAAGACCGCAGACTTCCAGATACTCACACTCCCCTCCCTTCTGCTGCATCCCCCTCACTTTAAACACTGGTGGTATGGAAAATGTATGTAGAGCTGTGTGAGACACAGATATGTCTTTCTGTGCAAGATACATCCACAGGGATATCTGTGGACTCCAATGTTAGCTGTTTGTAGAATGCTGCGTTTATACTTGTATGAACAGACAAACAATCCACATCTACTCACATGTCGGGGGAATACAGCGCTCGTGGTGAAAGCCACATTCAGGCTCGTCCAGTGGCGGTCTTCCCGCTATCCAATGAATGGTTTCGTTGCCGTAAAACTGAAATGTCTGCACACACACACACAATCCCTTGGGAAACGATTGCCTTGAAAAAGTTAAAGATATTACATTGAGAAATTTATTATACAGAACTTTAATTCATTTTGTCATTTTCTTTGTCTCTCTCTCTCTCTCCCTCACTCCTGTGTAACTGAATTTTTTCATTTGCCAACAATTAACATCACGGTTCTTTTATCTCAACAACGCACCAAATTATGAGAAGCTATAAAAGATGGTGTAATTTTTTACCAATACCACAATCAATTTTTACTTTTTATGTATGTTTTTGTTAATCATACGTTTCTACTTCATGAATGTAAAATCGCTGCTTCCAGTGACTCTCGTGTTTGCTTCTTTGTAAAACAAAAATTGTGACAGAAAGCATTTCAACTGGTGGTTATTTTAGATGATCTCGATGTGAAAATGTATCCCACATAATATCTTTTATTATCATTTGCTACAATAGACTTCACAATGTATCCATGTTACAATGATCGTATACATGTTATTCCACATAATATCCTGCATAATGATCTACTGACAGTTTTTTTATCTACGTCATACCCTTGTTACAAACTATTACCCCACTGTATAATTATGTTATTCTCCCACATAATATCCAGGTTACAATGATCTGTACAATTTATCTTCTATAATGAAGTGTCTAATGGTCTATAAACAGTTGTTCTCCTACATCGTGTTCCTGTTATATTGAGCTTTTAACTTATTTCATTTTTCCGCATAATTACAAGCCATCCTCCCACATCATTTCCTTGTTACAATAATCTACTACAAGCTATTATCTCATATCATATCCTTGTTATAATAATCTACACAACCTTCCCGTCTTCTTTATTATCCTTTGATCGAGTCAGACAACTACGATAAATAATTGATGGCTTTCACACGACAGGGTAAAAAATAGAGGACGGTGTTGAAGCTTAGGAAATATTTCTTCATCTCCAATTTTCTCTTGCTACAAAATTATTTTTTAACCACAAAATTTTAACGTCTTTTTGTGCAATCTTTCACTGAGTGCGCACGCCCAAAACTGATTCCACTTCCGCCCTAGAGCCTGGCCAGCAAATCGTTGTACGGGTATTCAAAGCTGACAGAGGGGAGGGCGTTTCCTCCACGATTTTTCTCTTTTTTTTTTTTTTAGGGGAAGGGTAGCGATAGAAGCTCCAAGAGTCTGCCCACTGTGCCCTCGTCAACGGCCGCAATCAACGTCTGGCCTCAACTACCCTATTATCGCCATAAACACTTATCTGTTCACCTCGCGCAGCTCCCACAGCTGGGAAAGCTGCTGACTTCCGGCTGATGCACGGCGCGAGACTGACGTGACCTTTAGTGTAACATGCAGTTGCGACTATTCTCACTGGTGTTTGTTTGTTTTGTTTGTTTGTTTGTTTTATTACTGTGTGACGAGTCAGTGACAGCGCAATCATCATAATGTATATTTACAAGTGTATTCTGATGTAAAACAATGTCGTGCGTTGTACAAATATATCTAAACAAACAAGAGGTACGTAAAAAAAGTTTTAAAAATTAGAAAGTACAATAGGCTTTGAGCCTTGGTAAACTGTATTTTTTTCTGGTCGGTAATGTTTCCCTACTTACGGTGTATTTTCCGGAACTTCGTTAATGACGGGTTTAGGCCATATTGGATGCTGATGGATTGGTCACACTTTGAACAATCATTTTTTAAAAACTGATTTTCTTCTTCATAGAATCTTACTCTCTCTTTTGCTTTCCTCTATTTCTTTCTCTGTGTATGCGTGTGTACGTGTGAACACCCACGTGCTTGAGGGGGATTGCGGAATTTCACAACCTTGTCCCAGTATCAAGACTCCAGAAGACTGTGGTATAGCTTTACATGACCTTTTAAACTGGAGTTGACACCTCAGAAACAGCTGTCCTTTTTTTTTACTTTTCTTTTTCCTTTTAATTGAGAGGTCATCCTTTCATCTTTTCTTTGATCTTTCTCATCCACGATAAAAAGTATTTAGGACCAACTCTTCTTGCTACAAGATTCTTTGAGATGTGTTTTCTCTTCACACACCGAAAACAGTTTGGGGATTTCAAAAGATGGAATGTGAAAAATTGTTGTGCTGAATGAAACCCATCTGACAAGACAGATAATAACACCAGAATCCCAAATACTGAGTATAGATTATTTTAGTGTAGTAATATTATAATTCTGAATACAAGTGAATTCTTAGACACTTTCTTCTCCCTCCTTGAAACACGCGCACACAAACACACTGAGGTAGATTAAAAAGTTATCTAAAAGTTGAGTATGAAAATACAAAAGATGTATCACTAAACACATTGGTCTAATTAAATCCATTTTGCAATGAAACCAAACACTCTCCAAACCTTAATAATGCCTCTTTGAAACTGATCACTGTCTACATTTTAATTAAATCGCCATTTTTGCACTACAGTAGGTTTCTTTCTATGTTTCTAACGGCTTCCATTAGCTTTTTATGCCAAACATCAGATTCTAGAACTTACCGGAATGTCATCGGAATCAAATGTCAGTCGAAAATTGCCGACAGGAAACATGCCCCAACCCTTTTCCGTCGCCTTCCTCACGATTAGAGAAAAATTCCCTTCAGTGTCGCCTTTAGAGTTGATTTTACTGAGATATCCGAACGCACCTGAAACATGTTTTCAGACATTGTCACTGATGCCGACCTCAAACAGGTAGCAAAAAGCAAGCCTTTCACATTTTTCTCTTTCTTTCTTTCAGTCATTTGGAAGCAATGAATATTACCGAAGTGTCTTCTGTAACAAGAAAAAGGATGGTTGAGAAAAAAGTTTGTTGTTAAGATGGATGTCTGTGGATGTTTTCATCTTGTTTGTTTCTTCGTGTTCCTGGTTCGACTGCCATCTGAAAGATTTATTTGTCTTAGCTCAAGGTAAGAGGGCGGTGAGTGCGAGGTAAGAAATTAGCTTACTTTGATAAGTTTGGTTCTGAATGTGAGCGATGATTCTTCGTCCGTCCAGCAGACTTCCTCCTTCTCTCAGCACCTGGTCTGCAGCTTTTGCATACAACCAGACTGCATCGTACAGGTAGGCGGCCTCAGGTCTTATCTGCACAGGTAATTATTTTGGGCTGGAAAATGTGTTTAGTGTGTTTGAAACCAAAACAGCGAACACCAGTATCTGAGTGCATGTCTGCAAATTTACATAAAGGGAATATTGTGTAGCTAACTCCTACACTCCTTATTTGCGAAATGGGAACAGCCTTTCACATACCTATGTTTGTGAGTTATAAAATAATGACATAAAGTGACCCAATGGTGTATAAATGTGAATGTATTCGAATCTGTAGCTTGACTCCCTGTTGAGATATTAAAATATATTCGGATATATTAGAACACACTTGATCATCCTAGAACATACTCAGGCATGTAAACGTATCGGTATTTTTCATCCAAAAATAGTACTGAAAATAGAACGATTTTAGTTTAGATTGTCATCAATTAAAAGCAAACAGTTTTTAGGTTTCCAGTGTGTCGCTAGACGCTACTTGATACTAAAAGGCGAAATTCTGACAAAATTTAAGGTGTTGGCCATCACCAGGCGCCATGTAGCCTGATCACTAATATTTTACAAGTATTTCCGCGGACTATTTGGCGGTAACCCCTCCGCGATCGTCTAGCGATGTGTTTGTTTGTGCACACGACCCTCAAGCTGTGGTGTCAGCAGGCCCGTGACGTCATGGACTTACCCGTCTGAAGGTGCTCATGTTGCGGAGCGGGTTTGTAAAATTAAACGGCTGCTTCTCCAAATACTCGTCTACAATCTTCTGGAAGGCCTTGTAGCCGGGCTGCACGGGTGGCGAGTGAATGAGACCCACGAAGTGCCGGAAGGCGAGGGCGCTGCGCTCCGTGACGTCATAATCAAAAACTCCTGCGTGAGGAGGAAAAAGGATGAGGTCAAAGGTCTCTGAACATTTAACGTCATTTTAACAAGGGGAATCATTTTGTGGACAACACATTGCATGCAAGAAATAAAGTTTCCTGGGGTAGAAGCAACAGAGTCACGCTAGTTCTTCCATCCATCATTCCCTATTTCAAACATGCATTTATTCAAAGGTGAATGCAGTGATTTGTCGTGTATCAATGCCAAAACATTCCTAGGAGACAGAAGTGTTTGATGATTGCATAAGGCCATGTTTACATCCAGTCTGAGTGCCACAGGCTCCCAGGCCCGCTGTCAGCATGTTAGAGGGGGTCTCGCAGATATCCTCGTATACATTGTGATCATTCTTTTTTCCCTCCGTCATCTTCAACATCATGATATTGTAATCAGTGTACAAGGAGGCTCTAGTGACCTAACAGTGTTTGTGTTTTGTGTACTTTAGGATTACCACAATGTTTTCGTGGGGGTTGTTTTATTGTAGGAAACTAACCCTAACCCTTCAAAACCTTTCTATCGTCTCTGACAGCAGTGAACCACTGAGTTATTGAGACGAAAGAAACTCATTTTAATTTATTTTTTAAAAAAAGACAAAGGACTGTCAGACTGTTAAATAAGATCAAGGCTTTTTTTAGAAGAATTCTTTTTTGTTCTGTCCCAGTGACAAATCCCCGAGGTTCGGGTCTCCAACGATATAAATACAAGATTCATCAAAATTTTCTTATAAGGGTCCAACGATATAAATACGAGTGTCATCCAAAGTTTGTTCTAAGGGTCCTTAGAGACAAATGCAGAAGAGTAGTCTTTTTGTCTTGTTAAGAAAAACACAAAGTTCAATAAAAAAACGATGGGCAATTAATTTTCCCAAGGGGCCGCATGAGAAATTGGGATGGTTTTAGAAGGCCGGACTAATATAGTTAACTCAGTTTTACCCAATACTGTACATATAGTATATATACTGGCGGGCGGGCCAGCGGGCGGGCCGGTCAGAGACAGGAGGCGGGCCGGCCTTTGCCCAGGTCTGGTCTAAAGTGTCTCAAAGCCTTTTGTTTTGGCAACTGAATTTGTAGCAATGTGTTAGAAAATTAGTTTGGATTGACCCAAATTCTTAAAGGGATACTAAAGGGAAAATTAAACTGCTTAGAAACTCGTAAATAGTAGGATCAATTTGAATCTCGTCTATTTTCATGTCTGTTCATGTGAAAAAAGTTGAAGGTTTGTAGTAGAATGTTGCGTTTAAGAAGAGAAATTACACGGACTCTTTCGTCTGCTTCGACGAAGTCTCGTTCTCGGTCACGTGACTTTATGACGTTTCAGTAGGATTGTTTACATGTGAGACCGAACCATGCCTGCACCCGATTGCCACGAAAAAATGGGAAAAGATTCGACATTGTCATCATTTTCCGAAAGACAGATCGAGCCTTACAAAAAGAGTGTGTCATACAATAACAAGGCTCGATGCCACACGTTTGGTAGCCCAGAGAGTGGGAGGTGTTGTGCAAGCATTTTGTTGACGATCAGTGCTTTACTAGCCGGACCCGAAATGTCCGAACAGTTAGATTTGGCCTTCAAGGCACAGCTTCTGCCAGATGCAATTCCGACCATTTTTCAACACAATGAAATTTCTCGAAAGAGAATGAAGGATCTATCTGACAGACGAGTTTCACTTGCCAAACGACTACAGCATAAACAGGTCAGTGTCAGTGCTATGTACTGTTACTGTGTTTACAACTTTTCATTATTGGTAGATAACATTACAATATACATATATCAAAGACTGTATATATCTATAAAACAATAAACGTGTTATGTGGTACTTATAATAAGCGTGTTTCAATAGGTAAAAATTCATAGTACATGCATAATAAATGAAAAATGTCAGCATCAAACTGAAAGTGTAAAAGAAATGATTGTTGAAATCCTGTCACTTGTTACATTATTTTTTTAAAAATCATTGTTTGCTTTTATAAAATGAAATATTTTTAAATTCATATTTTTGAAAAGACAGCCTATTTGTTTATGAAATCTAAAAACAATGAAATTCATGTGAAAGGTATTTCCTACATAATGAGCTTATCAACAATAGTAGTGAAATCTATGTGCAGTACACTGCGGAAGTTAGAATTGATATTTCAACATTTGAAAATTAGAGTAATATTAATGATTGTGTTTTATGTTGGATACTGTAAAGAATTAAAAATAATAATAGCTTGATCACATGGTATAATCATACATGATTTATTATTGTTTTAATGTTTTGTGGAATGATTACTTTATAAAACTTTAATGTTCAGACTATAACAAGTCAGTCACAACAAACAGTTCAACTGTGCTTAAATAAAGAGGTCCAGACCCAGATCTCAGCTCCAATCCTGAAAGGTAATGGCCACTTTTTAGTTCTTTTCTCTATTACACATCTCTTTTATCTAAAATTGGCATGAATTCCACAAACTGTGCCAGATATTTTCTTCTTATAAGGATATTCAAGGCCAAAAATATGTGC
>SRHC01000661.1:18854-108083 GCA_004794325.1 Pomacea maculata
TCGCTTCTTTATGCAACAGCAAGCAGGCTCAACCTTCTCATTAATCAAAGTGAGTGTCGAATAAAATAATATTTATTAGCTTTAGTAAAATTTCATTAACAGTTATACTTCTTGCAGATACGAACTTTGTTCTTCTGTTGTTGAATTGCATTGATTTCCTCGACGCGGCGTTCTAGGTTAGCTAAAGCTCCCCCCCCCCCCGCTCTTCCACCGACCTAGCCGGCTAAGGGGGGTCGCGGACGTACCGGTGTTCGTCAGGGGGGTCGCCACATGTAAAAGGTTGAGAACCGCTGCATTAGGGAATATTCTGTGATATTGTGGAGTTACTTTACCTACCAACACTTTCCCTTCGGCGTTTAATCCTTCATCATGCAGTCATCCTTCATCATTCCGTGCACCATGCAACTTATCTGTCTCTTGAATAATTTACACGGGTGGAAATCTTTGACAGCGCCGCCAAGCTCTAGTTCAAATATTGTGAACATTGTCATCCGTTGCTTGTCTGTTGAAATGCTGTTGTGTAGTAAGGACTGTACATCTTTATACACTCCTCCTCTCCACCCGGCAAAGACAGTAGATGAAGCGACACACCCAGATGTCTGTACCTCACCCCTGTGCAGGACAGGTAGTAGGAGTTTTGGTAGTGTAAGGACGGCAGGACATCTCCGAGAATAGATAGAAAATATCAGAAAACGGAAAGAGATGAATGAAGCTTTATTTTAAACTGTTTGAGTTTGGTGTTGATGTAATGGAGGCTCCTTGTCGACCCCCCCTGTCCATGTCCCCTCCATACATTTCCTTCAACAGCTGAGGTTTGAAATGTTTTGTTTTTCAGAGACAAGAATGGTCAAGGCTTTTCAAACAAAACAGGGTAAGTCTTGTCTTTTGTAGAAAAGTATACAGTGCTTGTTATAATCGCTAGATGGCGCACACAAAAATAGTTGTGTGTGTATATATATATATGCAATATGTATATATCATCTGTGGATTGTGGCTGTTATTTGTTATATGTGTTTGTTATGTGTCTATGTTTACATGTTTATTTATTCTCTATTATATACATGTTAATATTGTATTGTGTACGAATGTATACAAAATGTTTGTATAATGCGTATGTATGTATACTTTGATAGTGTATTGAAAGACTGTAGGACGTTGTAGGCTAAGAAAGTAAGGTGGACACGTTTAGATATATTCATCTGGCGCTTCGTGACCATCAATCCTCCACCGCCATGTTTGTGACGTCACCAGGGACTGACCGTTAAGGGGAGGCCTCACTTCTGCAACTTTGTGAACCAAGCCTCGCTCCATCATCGTTTCGGACGAGACCAATCGCGACCTTTCTCCGGCGACAGCGACTTCAGCAGGAGCAGCAGGCGGTCGGAGGCCAACCACGATGTCGGGTCACATCACTGGAAAAATAACGGCCGCCTGTGAGGTTTTTTTTTTGTTGTTGTTGTTGTTGTTTTTTGTTTTTTGTTTTTTTTTGTTTTTTTGAAAAAACGATTGGCCATTCGCAGTCGAATTTTAATTTTTTTTTAAAGTAGTGTGCGTCATGCAAAAAGACCTTTTCATCATCATCATCATCTTCCTCTTCTTCCTCCTCCTCCTCGTCCTCGTCCTCATCCTCATCCTCATCCTCATCATCATCACTGCATTATCATTCAAGTTGTTGACAGTTTCAGAAGGCAGAGCGGCACGCAGGGTCGGCCAGGCTCACCATCGTCAGCTGACGACGGACACATCCGTGATGATCTTGACCTGCTTACTGACGTCATCGGCGGGTCGACAAGCACCCGGAGGAGCGGGGGCACTGAGGTTGTCAATAGTGAGTGTTGGTTTCTTCAGACAAGGTCCTCTCTACGACCATACCCGTCTTAGTGAGTGTAAAGTATGTTGAGTATCTGAGTATAAAGTAGTTCCGAGCTTTTCAAAGAAATTCATTTCATCTCTGTTTCTATCGACAGACAAAACGATTCCGACTGTGAACTTTCCCTCAACTCCGAGCCAACAAAGTGAACCACCTCCGGGTACTTTCCGTCGCAACTTAGAGGTGAGTTTAGTGTTCCGGGTACTTAGCAACTAACCTTCCAATACAACACTGAAATCTGAAGAAAAATAGAATTTAATGTTATATTACAAAATTTCCCCCATCAACAGTCTTCAGGGTACCCGAGTCCTTCATCCTCAACCCTGACAAGGACTGCTTCGCATGCAGCCAAGCGTAACGAGGCATAGCGGTCGATGACGAGGGTAGTAATTATTAATGAGGGTGGCAGGCTGAACCACCCGTGTTGGTGTTTTCTCTCACACAGTTATTACATTGTTAATGTTGTATCCTTCCACCGCGCTTCCTCTTGTAAATCGCGTCTGGAAGAGAGGGTAGATGTTTCGAGTTCTGGTGGAACAGATGACTGGACCCATCTCCCACCTAGTAACAGAACTAAGAGCTTGATTTATCAAGGTTTGGGTTTTTTTTTCTGTTTGGAATATTCTTTCCACATGCTACAGAAATGATGAACACCTTGCATGGACATCATTTGGCCTCTAACTTTTTATCCATAGTTGAAAACATGTAACAAACACGATACCAAGTCATGAAAAATATTGGTGAGAATGGATGCTTTGCCACTGGTTTGTGGTTCACCGTGTGATTTCACCATATACGGTATGGTGGGTGAGCGGGTGGTGAGCCATCAGGAGTTGACACAAGTCTTGAGTTCACTGCCTGCAAGGGACCAGCTTGTAGTATGTGCATGGTGCTACACTGTGTCCAGAAAGTCCACACTGACATGTAAAAACACCAGGTAAAAAGTTATCGATGATTGGAACCGATGAAATATTTCCAAAGCCTGATAAGAAGACTCGCCATTTGAGGTTTTGTCAGGGAGATACGCCATGGGACGCAAAGACAAGCAGAAGGTAATGTTCCTGCAGTCTCACTTGTCTTCATCAATGGTTACTTATCAGTTAAACAAAAGAAAGGGAGGAGGGAGTCTGTCGTAGTAAAGTCTATGGTGCATCTCTCGGCGGCAACGTCAAACATACGTTCACGTAGTCAAGACGTAGACTGTGGAGGTAGTTGTGGACGTAGTCTGCGATCTGGATCACAGTCCTCCTGTGGTCTGCACAGCTCTCCACATTTTGCTTCTGTTTTTTGTGAGTAGTTGCATCTTTTCAAGTGTGAGGATTTGTTATAAAAAGATTTGTACTGCACTGGGTGAGATGCACAGCTCGTTCCTCATTACTTTGTAAGTACTATTAGAGTTATCTCCCTGGGTCACTGGTCTGTCCTTGTTTTTGGAATAAATAAGGACCGCACATGGACTTTTGGTGGTCTGCAGAGACCAATGCTTAGCCTCTCCACATTCAGAACCACAGCTAGTTGATGATGGACTCGAAATTGTTGATGAGTAAGTAAAGACACGCAAAGCGAGGCAGAGCTCGTAATGATGCTCAGCTCTGAAAACAAACAGCAACACCACGTGACGTACGATGTTTACAACATTCTATCTCTGACGACTTTTTCAGGAATCGCGGAAAAAATCGTCAAAGGATGACAGCACGTGCAAGTCCTCCACTTCTGCCAAAAGCAAATCGTCAAAGTCATCGTCATCGCGCGGGTCCGGCAAGCCGCTGCCAGCAGACGGCCAGGATGAAGGCGGCAGAGACAAACGACTGAATGGTGCGAAGAAAGGAAGGAAGTGTCAAGACAGGCACCACAGTCGGAAAGGAGCAGAAGGAGAAGGTGGCAACGCTCCGCAGACTGAAGAAACAGCAGAAACAACAAAAGCTGCACCGGAGTGAGTGATGAAATCTTTCGTGTATACTGTACTGTTCTTTCTCCTCCTTTTCTCATTCTCTCAATCTTCCACCCCTTCCTTTCTCTTGTGCATGCAGATGTGTTTTTATGCCATCGTTTGTGCAAGCAAAGTTTGTGCAAACTGTGTTTGTCTTTGTGTTTTTCTGAAAGCTGAAAAGTGTAAAATATTTACATTGGCTTTCAAAGGCCATCACCTGATAAACAGAAAGTTTTGCATGGAAGAAATGAAAATGCAATGTAAAAGATTGTATCACACCAATATTCTTTGAAGACATCTTTTGCACCTGCATGAGGTACCATAGTAAACAATGGAAGTCTTCGTGTCGCTCAAAGGTAGGTCCCTCCCCCTCCTCCTTATCTTTCCCACTCCTAGAGCTGAGTGTTTGTTTACGGGGCAGGAAACCTCTCGAATGTCAACAATGTCTGCCAGATAAGTTGTCTTGTTGCCTTGGTGATTTGAGTCAATCCAGGATTGATTGCAACAACTCGTAATGAGAATAATTTACAACAGTCGGCCATACTCGTTTTAAACCAAACCGTCAGAAAAAAGGGAGAAAACAAAGTAAATAAAATATCAAAAGTTTAAAAAAAAGGAGAAAACATAAGATCAGATGAAAGAAGCGAAAAATACACACAAACAGATGTAAAAGTATGTAAACAGAAATAACAACGGGAGGGAATAATAAATGGTATCAAAGTGAACCTGTTTGAGGTAGAACAACTCGTCTGGTTCCCCCAGGGCTCCGATGTAGGAGTGAGAAAACATGAGTCTCCTCCCACTTACTCTTATCCTCCCTCAAGTCTGAACACACGAATATAGACTTGACTGTTGTCGGAGTGTACACCTGTACCACCTGTAGCCACGATGCCAGCAAGTGCACTCTTCACTTACCAGTACCCGGACTACAGCACTTACTCCGGGTATGAGTACCCGGGAGCTGCTGGGTGTGTTTAGTCGAGTGCCGACATTTCTAATGCCGGGAGCAGCTTTCACGAACACGGTATCCAAGTAGAGTCCTGGGTATTGTTGTTTATTTTTTTAACATTTCATCGTCTTATTTCTTCTTGTCGTGTGCTGAAATCAATTTTCTCCTCCGTTGTCCCCTGGCACAAGAGGTCATTGTCCCCACAGCCTGAGTATGACAGAGAATAAGAAGTCAAACGCACACGCGAACAGCTAATAATTTATCTCACCTGCTGACGAGTTTCGCTTGTAGTCAGAATTCCAGACTCCACATCGGTAGGATGGTGAGGACAGACTGGCTGTGTATGACGATGTGATCATAAACATCCAGTTAAATAGCGCAGCCCCCGAGCAGCTCACGTGGTGCTGAGCAGACAGACTATTGAACACCTGTGTGAACACCTGTGTGAACACCTGTGTGAACACCTGTCTGAACACCTGTATGAACACCTGTATCAACACCTCTGAACTGAGCGGTGGGTAGAGTAGCAGACAGGCTTGCCAGCTTTCCAGCTGATGGCACACGCGACAAATCAACGATAATTTGAAGGAGGCGGATGATGATCAGTTCTGCCTGACATCTCCACGCGTCACCTGTAACGTTGACCTCAGAAAGGTCAGGTCGCGACGCTGACACTGCGGCGGAAGGTAACTCAAAGCTTTACATCGGTGTTTACAGCTTTACAGGCCTGTGTAAAGTTATTTTCCGAGAGTTCTGCATGTGACAGAGTAACTTGATAAATGTTCAGGACTACGTGTATAAAACCTAATGAACTTACTGTTTGTATGGTTCTCAGTCGGTGTATCTATACAGTCAAGCGATACACACGTTGTCTGTATCGATAATCTTCTAGAAGCTTTGCTTCGTTTTACGATGCTGAGTGCCAGAGACATACTTAAGTTGTATATTTTGCATAGTAAATCTACATTGTTTTAGCTTATAATATCTACAGCATTCTTATTTTATATTTCTCGTTCTCGATAGCAGCCCACGTAAGCCACACGGAGTGGAATCATTACGCAGACATGATGTTACATCTCGCAGGGTGACGGTAATAGAAACAATATTTTGTAATGTCACATGGCCTACAGCATACATACAACGATTACAAACACACAATACTTGGACGAGCCCTTGTAGATGAATGTGAAGGAACCTTCACAGCGATGGTATCACTGGGGGAAGGGACATTTCCATATGAGTTCTCCATCCTCTGCATACTTTCATCTTTTTGTTCTGTTTCAGAGCCGGAGAAAATCTGTTGGAAGTAAATGTCAAAGTTCCAGACCTGCCACATGCTCGCTCACCCAAGAGAGATCAGGGTCGGTCTCCTGGCAACAAGAACGAGCGCCGCCTGATACCTCCTCCATCGGAAGGGAGACAGATGCTACCACATGTGTGTACTACATTTCATTCTACATTTTATTATTGTTGTTCTTGACCTCAATCAGATTTAAAACATTATTTGAAGGAAACGGATTAGGAAATGTAAAAAGAATCGAGCTCTCAATAGTTCGCTATTCTGGTCCATCAAAATATATACAAAGAATACAAGTCTGCTAATTCTTTCAAACTCTCAATCAACAGCAAGCTAAAAACTTGTGAAATTTAAACTTTGAAACTGCAAACTTCACTAAATCATTTTTCAACGATTTCTAGTGAATTTCTTGATTTGAAAAAAAAAGTTTAAGCATCGGAAAGGAATAGGAATACCAGAAACTTACAGTAAAATTACAGGATCTTTGCTATGTCAGAAAATTGTTTTCTCCCTGAGATGTTTGTCAACAATTATTATCCTTCACTTATCAGCTGACGCAGTCGTTGCGTCGCTGGATGACAGAGTTATCGCTCCAAGGGCTGCCACTCTCCAAAGTAATGTTTGTTTTGAAAGCTTGTGTTTCATTATGACCACAGCACCTACTGTAATTAAACACAATTTTAATTTATTTTCAAGGAGCTGTTGGACTTGAATCTTTATCATCTCACTGGCTTTGACTTCGGAGACATGGAGGCATCTACGGCAGATTCGTCTAGGGTGAGCCATGAACATGTTTTCTTCGTTCTTCTCACCATCTTCACTATCATCACTGTAGTTATCATCCTAGTTGCTGTCATCATCGTCATCGTCATCATTTCTGAATGATAAACAGAGGTGGAAAGATAAGATGAGCGCTGGTTAACGAGTGCAGTAATGGAGGGATATTTATTTGAATGAATTATTATCACAGAAGAAGCAGACTTCACGGATGAATGACCGGATGGCTTTGTCCCAACAGTCAAGTCGCTTTGAGCTGCCGATGGATATGAAAGAGCTGGAGAGTAAGTGTTGCACAGTTTTCATCGAGTCAAACATTTTCCCTCAATTTTCCATCCTCCACTCCTGGCATTGCAAGTGTACTTTGACTTCTGGATGCTAAAGTAATCTCTTGACACCTCTGAGAGATAATTAAAAGCTTAGCAATATATGAAGCCATCACGAGGCTGCTGAGAAACAAACAGACAGGCAGACAGACATACTAGGGTAAGCACAAATATAATTGTGATTTTAACAGCAACATCTCTTTACAAGAAATGTAACAGTTGATGATTGTACTTTCAGGAATCACACCACAGGAGTATCTCAAAACTTTCTGTATTGTCACCTCACGGCGATTAAACTTGTACCAGAAGGTCTTTATAAAACACAAGGATCGCACCAACCATCTCAATAAGGAGGTAATGATCATTATCCATTACCCTATAAACTCTTGGTTCTGTGTGTTGGATTCACTACTTCTCTCCTAAGAGTTTGTTGACATAAGAAAGAACACAGAGTAACATGTTTAACAGCGTTTCCAGCTGACATCTTTTTTCTCATTTATTTTTGTCAAATCTTTCAACAAGCAAACAGAACTGAAGTCCACAAGATTCTAGTCACCTCGTCTAACGATCAGAGCTCGTTGTCTCCAGAGTCTGACCCAGTGTCTGAAGGAGGTGCTCATCGAAATGCTGACAGAGGACACCCTCAGCGAACTGTTCCAGCTGGTCGAGATATCGGAGGAGACACGCATCGACTTCAGACTCTTCTCGGGTATAGCCGCCCTGGCCGAGCGAATGCTGTACCCGTACTACACGTGAGTAGCCGAGTGTTGTTGTTGTTGTTTGTTGTTGTTTGTTGTTGTTTTTTGTTGTTTGTTGTCGCCTATGTGAGTGAGATTGTGGAGAGGGAGCTCGGGGCTGGCTTTGTCAGTCTCGTCGCTCTAAGATGGATCTGCTATACTAATCTTAGTCTCTTTATTATCATCATCATCTTCATCGTCATCATCATCATCAATCATCATCAATCATCATCATCATCGTCGTCGTCAAGGGTACCCGGCGCTGTGTGGGTAGCCTTATGTCGAGAACTATATCAAAGGGCAAAATGAAACACCGGTGACCGTTTCTAACGAAGGGGAGATAAACATAGCAATGTTGCCAGCAGCTTTAATTGTTCACAGAATAGATCATCATCATCATCATTATCATCAACAACAACAACAACAAGAACACGCCAACCAACCAACCAACCCAAATCAACCAACCAACCAGCCAAACCAAACCAACCAAACCACAACCACCACCACCACCACCACCAACAACAACAACAACAAGAACCAGCCAACCAACCAACCAACCCAAACCAACCAACCAGCCTAACCAAACCAACCAACCAACCCAAACCAACCAAACCACCACCACCACCAACAACAACAACAGCAAGAACCAGCCAACCAACCAACCAACCCAAACCAATCAACCAACCAACTAACCAACCAACCGACCCAAACCAACCAAACCACCACCACCACCACCACCACCACCACCACCACCACCACCACCACCACCACCACCACAACAACAACAACAACAAACAGCTGCGCAAGATGTCAAACATTTCTTGCTGTCAAAGAAGCGAAGTAAAGGAATGTTGTGTGTGGGTGGGTAAGGGTAAGGTGTATGTGTGTAGACTGATGTGTATTGTACTTTGATGACATGTACCCAGCACCGTGGACACGATGGACAAGAGCGAGTACCAACGCGCGATCCTCGAGACCGCGGACTTCGGCAACCTGACCTGGAAGCTGAACGGGGTCAAGGTCGTAGAGGGCACGAGGAAGCTTCTGGAGGCAGTGAACGGCTGCAGCGTGAGGATGGAGAAACAGAATATGTGATGAGAAATCAGAGTGGCACGGTGTTTGTGTAGTTAATGATGAGGACGTTAGTTCGACCCCACTTGTACTCGTCCCTGACCCCCACAATGCACCGTTCACCTGAAGAATCTCGTTTAATTTATCATTATCTTTGTTGTGAGCCTCCCCACTCGTCTGTATCACCATGTGCTTTCGATGGCGATGAGACACCATTTAATATGGGATGGAGACGGGATTTTGACAGGGAATGACAAGTCACTGTTCCCACCATAACCGAAATATCATCTCTGCATGTTTTCATGAAAAAGGTACTTAGTCAAGTTGCGAACCCGGAGCTTTCTTACTCACTGCCAACGTAGATCTCAGTGTGAGGGTATGAGTAATCACTCGTCACGAGCCACACGCTCCTATTAGTGTTTTTACATGATGATGAATGCTGTTATTTCTAAATGATGGTTTCATTTGTTGCCACAGACAAGGACCTAACCGTCTCCCAGCTACAGTGCGTTGCTATGTGGTCTGCTCACTCCAGGCTGGCAAATGAATATCTGACGATTAGAGTGAGCATGAACCGTTCGTGCCACGCACACACACACACACACAGACACACACACTCACCGACAGACACACGTTTCTGTTGGAGTCAGGAACTGTTTGTAAGGCACTTCAAATGCTCCCCCTCACAGTCGCGAAGCTTAACAACCAAAAAGTAACAGCAAACACTGAAAACTATTGCCTAACTCGTTCCAGCTTTACCCAGGGTACCGGTACCCATAACAATCAGTAGAGGGCAAAGGTCGGTGAGTGGTAACTGAAGAGTGCGCGACTGACGCCGTTACTGATTTTTTTTTTTTTTACCATTTGTGGGAGATAATCAGTTGCTGTTATCAGGCCTGGACAAACAAAATGTCCATTATTATTAAGCAATTTATCAAATAAACAGAACATTTACAGAAATATTGAGTGTTTTGTTTACATTAATGAGAAACTATGACACTGAACGACATGAAAAATTTATATTGCGCCAAAGCAAAACAAAAATCCTTTAATCCGCCTACAAATGTCAGTGTCTTGTGGTGACTGGGTGAAGACAGAAACCAAACTGAAAATAGATGAGATTGTAAAATATAATTAAGTGTCGTCTGAAAGTCTTGTCACTAACATCACACAAGTGTGATCACAACTCACGAACTTCTCTCTCTGCCAGCAGGAAGCAGATGCAAAGACCAAAACTTTTTTTTTTAAATCACGAGAAATTCTGTACAAAAGTAAAAGTTGATAACTGGAAGTTTATTGCTCAGTCACACAGGTTTACACTTTATACACAGCCAAAGTTCTGTATAATATTCGTTATATTCTGTCACCAATACACAGTAAAAGACAATATGCACCATACATACTTGGTACGACAAATAAGGATGACAGTTTGAAGGAAAGATGAGAAAAGAAAGGAACGAGTAGACGACCCTTAATGAACAGGACCTTAAAAACAAAGACAGTCAAGTTGAAAGAATAATTCATTAGTAGCACAAAATGACGGATAGATCACAAATATACTGGGCCCTTATGTTTATGTTATATATTAAATTTATATAATATCATCTTCATGTTGTACTTGATTACAAATATAATATAAGATGACAAAGAAAGGACGGAATGTCAGTGACGATACAGCCATTTGATTGTTACTTCAACAGTTCGATGCCTCAAGTCAATTCAGCTTTACATAGATTAAATAATACAACTGCACATTGCAACTCAGGTTATAAGACAAGAGAAATGATTGAGAACAAAGATGTTTATCACATTGCTTGAAGAAAAACAACTTTCAGGTGTAGGTGTAGGTGTAGGTGTGAGTGCTTGAAAAGAAACTTAGGAAACCAACATACAGGTTATAAGAATCTGAACCAAAGTTTACAGAAACAAATCAACTTCTATATATTTACTTTTATCACAAAGGCTGGAAAAAATATTAACATTTGTATAAGGTTACATGCATGGACTCTGTATAAACACTGACCCTTCATGCTGAGTGCTTAATGTTTCACACACCTAAACAATGGAGATTGAATATATGAATAGAAGTATTACAACACAATGTAAAAACGAGTTGTTGGTGTGGTTGGAAAGGAAGTTTAACAAAATAAGATGAGGATATTTGTACGAAACTAATTAACTGATTATACAACCACCTACAACCTTGTGAAACTTCCATAAGCACGGAAAACACCAACAGTAGCTTCTTTATGATTTTCCAAGTATAATAACATACATACACAACCAAAATATATGGTTGTATGAAAAATATATTTATGCACAATCTTATCACCACTACTAGATATCACATATCAATGACAAGCTCCTGTACAAGGTTGACAGTATTTCACAGCCAGGGTGTGATTAGAAATCAAATTATTGATATCACAGTTAAAATTAAATTAAAATTAAACCATCATCAGATGTATGTACTTCAATACATGTAAAGTGTGCAATGTCTTAATATTCATGTTCCTATGAAAGTAAAATTATATACTGTTAATATTACCATCTGCTGTCATCCATTGCCCAGAGGACGAGACAGAGAGAAAGGAGAGAGGAGAAAGCTGTGGAGTTGTGGGAAGAATGACCAAGTATGACCAAGTATGACCAAGTATGACCAAGAAGCCCTGGAGTCAAACCCTCAAGCTGTGAGAATATCTTCACAAAGGCTGCTTGAGAGAAGTCAGGAAATTCAAAAGAACAATTAGATAATTTCCAAAAAGCATCACCCACACAGCCACCCTACTTCCCCCTAAGAGCTTCGACAGTTTATACAAAGATTAGGTTGACTTAAAAATAAAGGACCTAACTGCTTTGAAACAAATCGAACTCTGAGATTTTGTCTGGAAAACAAGCAAAACAAAAGTGAACAAAAGCAGTTCGTTTTTATGTCACAAATAATACTACCTGGCATGCCAGAGGCCAGGTTCAAAGGTCACTTTGCGGGAGCCTTGAACACGTTGAACCTCTCAATACTTTTGTGGCTTAGTGAGAAAACTACTAGGGTCAGGTGGCAGGAGATATTTCTGACTTACTAAAATTTCCTTCTGCCTAAGGTAAACTTCAGGCATCGCTAAAGGTTGTTTAAACATTTTTCACACACTGAGAACTAAGAGCAAAGCATTTAATCAGCACATAAAGCAAACACTTTCAGTAATGTTTCTGTCCATTCATCCTCAGGCATATCAGACTTTCTTCCATCCTGTTAACAGCCTGCTTTTTACACACACACACACTCTTCCTTTCTGTATCTACCCATATCTAATGTGGACCAAAAAATCAGTATAATCGCCAGAAAATATGGCATCTTCCCCAGGAGCCAGGATCTGGGTTGAAATAAAGAGGTAGAGATGATAAATGATGGACTTTCAGTAATAAAAACAATTATCCTGCGATAAACATTTTTTCTCGTGCAGTTGGCTGACTATCATCTCTTCACATCACTGAGGTTAATGCCAGATGCCCAAGTGCAGCTACATGCTACGGATGATCTGACCAGCTCATCTCTTTTAGGTATAAAAATATGTTAATGGAAATACTTCTACCAAAATTCTACCACTTCTCTCCTTGTTTTGGCAGTGTCCTTTGCCTGAGAGCAATCCGATTCCGCTAAAGATGCAATGTTTACTAAACGTTTGTTATCTATCGGTAAAAACAAACAATACACCCAGAAAATGTAGGGTGGTAGGAAATAAAAGCAAGACAAGAGAAGGCAGACTGACAGAAAAGGAAAAACCAAAACAGGAAAGAATAAAAGGAGGGAAAGAACAAATGAACCTCCCCCCCCAAAAAAAAAAAAAAAAACAAAAACAAAAAAAAAACAAAAAAAAAAAGCGAAAGAAAGAACGATGACGTAGAATGTAAAAAAATAAAGAATAAAGGAAAGAATGAAGGAAATAAATTGTACACAAGATGGCCGTAGCAGCTCTGTCTATAGCCTAGTAACTGTGACTAAAGGTTTCTAATATTCGGCTGCTTCAAGACATTCTGGTTTACCAATGATTGTCTGCCACGTTTGGCTAAAAACAAAAACAAAAACAAAAACAAAAAACAAACAAGTGGATGCGTGTAATTGTCCTTGTGTCGGTCAGGCGCAGGTTCCGAGCACGTGACCCGCGGCTCCTTTGAAGTGGGTGCGGCTACCGGGAGAGGGTCAGCACGTGGTGGGCTGACATCACAGGTGTGTTGTTGTACTGGCGATGCAGCTGGGTGTAGGCCTTTTCCAGCTGCATCAGCTCCTGTGCCAGAAAAAAAATATCAATGGTGTGCACAGCATAATCAGGAGATTACTACGCATGATGAGTAAACATCTAACACATCTTATCTAGGGTAAGCGACAGACGACTGTTGTTCACAAGGATTCTCTCCCCACAACCACCATCAACTGACTGCTTGGTACTAGGAACAATGTGGAAACTTCATGATGAATGTCCGTCTAGGAGTTCAAAGTGGAATGGTCACCTGGTTCTGGCAGTTGAGAGTATTCTGTAGCTTCGTCATTTCCGCCATTTTGTGCGACAGCAACGACTGACTGAGCTTTGCTCGCTCCTCGGCTATGATGGCCTCCTTCTCGCCCAGACGAATTCTGTCTTCCAGGTGTCTCACCTTGTCTCTCGGCTCACGTGTAGGTGATAGAGGTCGGCGAGGGGATGTCTACATTTGTAGAAAATAAATAAATAAATAAAGCACACATCCAGACAGAAGCAGATTGCACAAAACTATTTAAGCTTTCTCAAAATCATATTTACTAACTACTTTATTACATTTACCAACATCACATACAAATGAAATAAACCTAATTTGTTGTAAAAGATCAAGACTGTGCAACAAAGTTTTGATATTACTGAAAATGCAAGAATTGTGCCATGAAGTTATAAAATACCAGAAACATACACTCAAACACACATTAACACACACACACATGTGCACACGTGGATGAGACGCGGAAACAGACAAAAAAGTTAATATTATTATTCTAAAATCGAAACCAGCAACTAGAAGCCCAAACACTCCCCACCCCAGAAGAAATTTTAGATACAATAACAGTAACAACACCAACTACAACAACTCTAACCTTCTTCTGAATCAACGCATCACCACACCTGTGCAGGTGACTACCTTTAGTTAAGACAGACGAGAGGAAATTGTTGCATGTACCTGGGTGGGTGACAGGGCCGACAAGTCCGGAACAGAGAGGTTGTTTCTGGACAAGAGTTGCTTGCGGCGCAGCGCGTCGTTGTCCGCCGTCAGCTGCTTGATGCGGGCCTGCAGGTACTGCTGCTGCTGCTGCTGCGACAGGGGGCTGGGCGACACGGCGCGGGGGGCCACGGGGGGCTTGCTGCACTGCATCTGTTGTACGACAACATCCTCCCAGCGGAGGACAAAGCTTCAAGTCATTGCTGCCATTAGCTTGACAACCTACTGTTGTATCTTGTCGGAATTTTACCCTCATATTCTGCTGGGAATACATTTAATTTTTGTACATATTGCCAGGTATCTTCAGTAACAAGTAGAATAACACCATAGTACTGTCACCCAGCTCCTTCAGTAAAGGGAGAAAAAAAGAAAGAGAGAGAGACTGACAAAGAAACAGATACTGAAGAGATAAGTTGTTTATATACACAGACTTCAGTTGTTTATGTACACACCATGGCCAGCCGCTGCACCTCTCTCTCCAGTCGGTCTATTTCTCGTTGCTGCATCTCGTTGACCTGTTTCTGCTCAAAGTTGTTTTGACTCACGACAGCTTGAGACCTGAACACACGTTCACAGCTTGTGAGCGCAAAGTACATTTTAAAAAGGGAGGCAACGCATGTCGCACTTTTCCGCAGGAGGTTATCGTTCTTGTGGCCACTGCAAATCTTCTCAACTAATGCTTACTAATACCCTCCTCCAAGCTGTCCTCATGGCTGTAGCCTTGACAATCAAACGATTTGCTTGTAATCTGAAAGCTGTTTGAGCATTTGATTTCGTGCCACACACACACAGAACCACAAAAGACAAAAGCTAGTAAATACTTTTCCAGTTCTCGGGCAAGCTCCGTCTTGTACAGGTGAGCCACTTTCTCGGCAGTCTGGTCTCGCCAGGTCTGTAGCGAGTTCTTCAGCTCCTCGATCTCCTGGTCCTTGCGTCTCAAAGCCGTTACCATGGAGTTGGCCAGGGACTGGCGGGCGCTGGCCTGAGCCACCTTTGCCAGTTCCTCTGCATGTTCCTGGAGTCAATGACAGAATGATAACAGTAATGACGGATCTATCACGTGAGTATGCTTGTACAATGTGCGTGTCTGTCTGTTTGTCTGCTCAAGGGTTGGTTTGTCTGTCTGTCAGTTTGTTGCACGCTCTCTCTTTCTATTTAAGGCCAGAGAAGGTGCAGTGTCATCGATGGAAAAGATTTTTATCGAACCACTTTCGCTGTACATATTTAAAATTCTGTATTTACTCTTTTTCATCCTATATGCTACTCTTCTTCATAAGGAGTTAATGAATACAGTGGTAAAGAGACAAAGAAAAGTCAAGAGAGAAAGTTTTTGACTCGATTTTTCTCTTTTGCCTGCGATGAATATCTGCCATTCACTCTATCTTCTTGTCATGGTTTAGGATTGGCTGTCTGCCAAAGGAAAAACTTACCTTTGAGAGCTTTTCCTTCAGTCTGTCCAGCTCCAGCACCCTCTTCTTATCCATCTCAAGGCGCACGCCCTCTGCCACCTCGACCTAAAACAAAGGGAAGATGATTCGTCAATACATCCAACTGCTCCATACTCACCTATTCCTGAGAGCTTTGATGGATATATTAGAGACAGTCTCTATACCAAAGTATATACGCGGTCAATGAAAACAAAGAAAGAAAGAAAATGAATGACAATGGAACAAACTGGGAATACAAACAGTTTTTTTTTATAAACTCCTTAAATTTTTAAGAAGAAATGAGTTTGTGTGCATGAGTGTGTTACCTGTCATGATGGTTGATGAGATATGGGTGGTGGTATGCTTATAGAAAACACAAGAGTTAGTAACAGTAAAATGATGAGGAGGCTGAATGACTGAAGGGGGAAAGAAGTGGATGCACGCGGAGAAGACTATTTTCAGTCAGACAGTCAGAAAAGGGACATGATATACAAAATGTTTGTCCATAGGTATGGATTCATACTTTCTCTTTCTCCAATTCACTGATGACAGAGCGACACCTCTCCAGCTCGGTAGACAACTCTTGAATGTGGTTCCGGAGCTCTTCATTGACAGCTCGCAGGTTGGCCTGTAAACCTCGCAGTACTTACATCATTGTCTATAGAAAGCAACGATCCTAGCATCTGCACCCAATTATTTACACAACACCACATTTTCACTAATTTCTCCAGTATTCTAACTCGCCAAACCGCTCATTCCCCTAATTACTCATTCATTTACTCACCAACCCGCTCATTCCCCTACTCACTCAGCTACTCACCAGGGCTGCTGTGATCTGCGCGCGGGTGGAGGTGGACTCGGTGACGGCGCTGAAACCAGTGACCTCCTCATTTAAATATCTCGACACTCGGTCAACGGTCGTAACAACGTCACGTACAACGTCCACGTCACCGTCAAGTGTCATTTACAGGTACAGGTCCCTCGAATCTCTTTTCCACATACAGAAATCTTCATAAATATCTGGAATGTGTAACAAAAGCTTAAAACACACTCCAGGCGGCTACGTGCAGGGGAATATTCTCACCTACACATACTTGTTCACACACACAAACGCAAGGACATCGACACGCGTATACACACCAGTCTATACAAACACACAAGGACTCACCTGAGTTGCACCTGTCGAGGTGACACACCCAGAGCAGTGGCTCCTCGTCGGCATTCCTCGTTGAGCTCGTTGATAACAGTTTTCTCTACGCGGTCAAGCGAGGCCTGGCTGTCTTTCTCTCGACTGACGATCTGCTGTTTCTCCGACTTCAGTGTTCGAATCTCGTCCTCCGCTTGGCGGAGCTGGCTTTGCACCCGGTCCACCTCGCGCTGCATGTCCTGAGGCCATCAATAGTTGATGAACATGTGTTATCATGATTGTGTTTTTCATTATAAATATAATAGATAAAGCAGACTATTACATTCTTTCTGACTAGTTTATGAGAGGCAAATAATTAAATTACTGATTATCATATAACATTAATTATAAGCAAGGAGTAAAATATTAAAAATCTGGGGTGTTCTACTTCAAAGACATGTTTCACCAAATATTTCAGGGGTGGATATCGTCTGATATTTACAATCCGTCTTGAAAATAGTTGTCTGTAAGGGAGTGGAAAGATTGATAGTCGGTTTACCTGTCGGACTTTTTCCTTCACCTTCTCCAGCTCGAGACTCCCTTGTTCCCTTGTCTGTTCTTTAGCTCGAGCTACAGCCATCAGCTTCTCTTTCTGCGCCTCCCGGCTCTGACGCCTCTGTTCCTCCAGTTCCTGGACACACACAGAGAATGAGAGACAGATACACAAACACACAGAATGAGAGACAGATACACAAACGAGCAAAAATCATTCGTCTGTTATCAATATCAAGTTATATCAATATCAATATAGGCGACAAGACAATAAATATATATTCAAGCTAATTTCTAGCAAGCAGAGACAAGATATCCATCGCAAAACAACCCCAAGCATCTTGTCATCGGACGACATTTTTGTATTGTAGGGAAGAAATGAATGATGTTCACTTGTCAATTAATGTGTGTCAAAGGTTGTCAACTCTCACCTCATAACAAGCGTTCATGAACCGGAGTCTGACGTTGGTCAGCGAGTCGTAGTTTACCTCGGTCATGATGAACCACTCACCACTCCCTCCTGTCGGCAAGTCCTAATGTCGACTGACTTGTGTTCCACCAACCTACACTCTCACTTTTCTCTCTGTGCTCTGTGTCGAACCTCGTCACCACATGCTTTCTCCTGCTCGCTCTTATCAGAGTTCATGGAGAACTGACTACACACCTGGCATTGCCCACCTTATAAATTAGTCTTCACTACCACCTGGCTTTTTTTCTCCAAGATATTTTGACCTTTGACCATCTTCTCGAGGTAGAGTATGGGATCCAAATATCACACAGTGAACACTTGAGCTGGGAGATTCTTTTCAACAATTTGGGATGTCTCGTGGGGTGTCCAAACATAATAAAATCACTGGCTTCCAGAAACACTAACAATCAGATTCTCAAACCGCCATGACTTGCTTCCTGTGACTACTCACACCACCAGGTGTTCATGTCCAACCACAGTTCTCTTCTCTCACACCAAAGCACAGCTTGTCTACCTGCTGCTCCCAGCAGCCCACAAGATCGTGTCAAAGAAAACGGGTACACGACTCGACAGTTTGCCACCCTGACAACACGAGATTTTGCTCTTGACAACCAGGATACCCGCAGTCAAGTTTCTTGCCAGTTCTCTTCCAACCACACTCCACGACTAGTCACTGCAACCCTTCTGGGTATCTTCGACACCGGGTAGCAGGTAATGGCAGGTCTCACTCGGGACTCGGGTATTTAATCCTTCAGTTAAAAAGTTAGAGGCGAGTGTTGCCAAACTGGCTGAAGGCAAGGCACCCGTATGATAACCACGCTGAACTGCTTTTCTTTCTCGAGTTCATGTCTGGAGTAAACAACACATAAAGATATAATTCTTCCTGCCTTCCCGTGCTTCTGCTTTTTTTTTTTTTCCTTTTTCCTTTCCTTTTGCCCCTTTAATAAAGCACCCGATTCAGCTACACCCGTGTTTGGAAATGGAGGCAAAAAAGAAGAAATGGTCGTAAAACCACCCTTAAAACCAGTCGACAAAAGCCTGGAGCATTTAACTCACTTCGGGTTCAAAGCAATGTTAGTCTTTATGTTCTTGAGCGGAACTAACTTGTCAATCAGCGAAGACCATCACAGTCAGTGTCCACGACATTCAGTGAGTGTTTGAATGAACAATGAACTGCCTGCACACTTAAACCCTCCGCCAGTCTATCTGACCTTTGGCGGGTCACAGAGGAGAGAGCGATAAAGCCTCCTTTCATCGACTGCCATTCTATCAGTCGTGCCTGCCCTTCGCAGCGCGGAAATAATTTTTACTGACTCAGTGTCGACATTTTGTCCAAGACGGGGTTCACATTTCAGAGAAGACTTGTCTTTTTTTTCTTTTTCCTTTTTTTAAACACAATGCAGACCTTTCAGCACGTGACTGAGTGTTATGAATGGCTGATACTCTAAGGTTAAATCATGATGTGTTGTAACCTATACTCGCGTGGTTCAAATGTCAGGGGTATGGAAGACATTTTTTTACTGATTGATTACTTTCCTTAGTGAGTGAGGCGGCTAGGTGTAGACGTGGCTCACGTTTCATTAATCTGATCTTGATAATTAGTTTTAAATAAATCATTCTTGTCTTTCACTTCTGAAAGTGGGAAATTCTTCGTGATGACAGGCATGTCCTGTTAAGAAAAGTTTTTCAACATCGTCGGACCGCCGATTCTATGTACCTGCATGCAGGACCAACAGATCGTCCGTTGTTTCGACCTTTGAACTTTACTGTGTACAAATAAATGTAGATCAAATGTAAACTTAAACAGTGGATGTATCAGAATCTGGTGCTGCGGGTATGAATATGTTGTGGTATTGCTGTTTTGTTGAGCTTCCATATAGACTACTTCTAATTGCCCTCTGGGATAAATAAAGTTCCTTTCTTAAATCTGACTTACAAAGGGAGGCAATCAATCTCACGTGGAAACATGACAAACGCCTTGTACATAACAACAACTGTCTCCACCGACGACCAGACTTGACACCTGAGTAATGGAGCATGTAATTTTTGTAGGTTGCACGAAAAAGAAAGAAACTTGGAGGGTGGCATGGAGATTACAAGGAATCATATTTGTAATATGAGTAACACGCACATCAAAGATGAGCACGTGCATGGAAGAAAAGAGTGAACATCCCCACCTCTTTCATCTGCGACACTTCTCGCTTCAGATGGTGAGTGAGTTCTTTCTCTTGGTCCAGCGCCATCTTCATCTCGTCGACCATCTGCTTGGCATCGCGTGTCATGGCTTCTCGTTCAGCTCGCAGCTTCCACTGACTCTCCGACTCCAAGCGCGCACTCTCCCTCACCACCGCCTCCCGCATCTACAGGAGGGTGGATCGACATTTACAGGCATCCTTCCACTTTTACAGAGGACAACAAGGTGTCTACTATGGCCGATCGAATTATCTGTATCTTTGTAGCAACCTTTTATTTATATTCTTACTGAAATAGGCGGAGATTATGCATAAAATGAAAGAAACAATAAAAAAATTTAAGTAAAGAGAGAACAAATAAACTAAAAGAAACAAAAATAAATAAATAAACAAAACGCATTAACAAAGAAAAAACGAGAGAAAGAATCACACAAACAAGAAAGAGAAAACAAACAAACAAACAAACAAAAAAACAAAAAGAAAACAGACAAGATAAAGAAAGAAAAAAAAAGAAAACTATTCTTACTACTAATGTCTATCTATAATCCCAGCTTTACCCGACAAGAGAAACACACTCTACCTTCTGATCTGTGACCTCCTGAACACGTCTGTCCACACTCCGCTGGACATCTCGCAATTTCTCCTGAAGTCTCGCGATCTCTTGGTTTTTCTCCTGTCGAACGTGAGTGCCGAGTGTTCAGAAATAGTAGCCAGAGAGATATCAAATCGATCAACACACTTCTAATCTTAAACACTTTATGTCTTAAGACTATTTTGGATAATCAGTTTTATAGAAACAGTACACAATGCCGTTATAGAGCTATAAATACTTATATAAGATAAAACTTCTTTAGTGAGACTTTCATTCCTGGCAGCACATTTTTCATCCGCGCATGTGCAGCGCGTCTAAATGGCACAGACGCAATATTAGAAGGGAATGTGTTTGAATTTCTCTTTAAAACAGTTTTAACGGTAAGAAACATGCCGTGCAACTAGCCCCCGTTAGCTGACCTGTGACCTGTGACCTGTGACACTCACCGACAACAGCGCTGCGTTCTCGCCCAGCAGCTGCGCCATGCGTTCATCCGCCCTGGTCGTGCTGTCCCGCCGCTCGCTCTCCACCTCCGCGCGCAGCTCCTCCAGCGCCCTCTGCTTGTCCAAGAACAGCGACTCTCGCAGCTGCAGCATGGCCGTGTCCTGCAACGAGTGTCCGAGGGTAGGTGGCGTCTAGCGGTTATGTCTAGTCATGGATCGCGTGGAATGTCATTATCTTTGATGCTGAATACTGGGACACAATGGCTAGCGGTGAATGCGCTGGATTGGGGAGCAGTAGGCAGCCGGTTCGAGCCCGGCTGGATCCTGAGACTGGAAAAATGTCCCTACCTAGCACTTTCAAGAATGTATTTTTGAGAGGAGGTAGAGGTGGTGGAAGGCAAGTGGAGCTCCGACTTCCATACTCCGTGCTCTAGACACGTTGGACCACTCAAATTCACACCCTACGGCCTCTATGCAATGGGGTATACGCTTACAACCTTTACAAACACAAAAGCACACCTAGTTTAAAACAAAATTGAAGCAAATTGTAGTCTAAGGCCCTGTGCACTACTAACCGTTTCTTTGCGCAACATCTGCAGTGTCTTGCGGTGATCCTCCGTGACGGCAGCGCGGGAGGCCTGCTCTTGGGACAACTGACTTTGCAGGGCGTTTAGGTTGTCTCTGTCATGTCAGACAAACTCCCAGGTTGAATATATATACACACACATATATGAGAGCGGTACAAAGATTTTACTAACAGAGATCGTGAGGGGAAGGTTGTATCCCTTTATACGACCAAAAAGTTATTTGTGTGATTTTATTCTGCGAAAAAAACCCAAACATTTCTCTTTCTCTCACACGCTCAAACGCACACATCCACTTACCTCAGCTGGCTGTTCTGCTCTTCCTTCATCTTGTTGTCAGCAAGCAGGTCGTTGACGCGGACTCGCAGCTCCTGCAGCTCCTCGTTGATGACCTCCACCTCCCGGGTCATGAGCTGCCTGCTCTCCTTACTCTCCTGGTTCGCCCTCGCCTTCAGGGCGGCGTATTCCTTCGTCGTCTCCTGCAATCAATACACAATACCAGTCATCGATACACGATACCAGTCATCGATACACGATACCAGTAATCAATTCACTATCGACAGGTGGTCAACACACATCTGGGAGTCTGCTAGCTCCTCGTGACTCCGACAACTGACGAGCTTACCTGCGGTACCGATTGCGACATTTACCGATTGTAAATAGAGTTCTAACGAGTCACTTACCTGAATCAGTTCGTTCTTTTCTCGCTCCATCTGACGGAAGGCGTCCTCCAGCTTGTCTGTGGTCCTCTGGGCTATGGACAGGTTGTTCTGAGTCTCCTCCAGCCTCGCTGTCAACGTCTCGATTTCCTGATTCAAACAACATGTCCGTCAGTGTCCCAGTGTTGCCCTTCTCATGACATGCTCATCATTTCCACCGAAAATTATCTGATAATAATCACTGTGGTAATTGTGGTGGTAGCAAAATGAACAACAAGAATGATAATATGGACAACGATGAAGACGACATCACTACCATCATCACCATGACTACACCAAGGCAGTCAATATATCAACTCTAACCCTAACAGGAGAAACTGTAAAATCTTATAATTTTTATTATCATCTGTTTCTTCTCATTAAGAGGAGGGCTGTGTGGTGCGGGTACCTCGCTAAGCTCCTCACGCTGCAGGCGAGCTTGCTTCTGTTCGCGCAGGAGGTCCTCCTTGGCCGCCTCCAGCTGCCGCGACAACTCGTCTCGCTCCAGTTCCGCTGTGCGGAGTCCGCGCTGCCGCAGCTTCAGGGTGTCGTTCTCCTCTTGCAGCAGCCGCACCTGTAGGGGTAGGATGACATGGTGAATAAACTGATTGGTTGTAGCCCTCACAGACAGACAGACAGACAGACAGACAGACAGACAGACAGACAGACAGATGTGGACAAGGAATAAATTGATACAGACAAGGAAATACAAAATATTGACTTTAAATTTAAGTATACTAACACCAAAGATTTCTTTTTTTTTTTAATACAATCAAACACGACGACAAAAATGGAGAATAGGAATTATTTTGTGAGGTCAAAAATAAAAATGAAAACCTTTTTGAACTCTATTTGAAGTAAGAAAAGTTTAAGATATGGGAAAATATATCCACAACATTCCCTCCAGACATAAAGATGAAACAATAAAGTGGTCCACACTGTTTCCATGGAGATGCCCAGAGCCTGGAAGCCCCTGATCTCGCTGAGCTTGGCCTGCACCTCGGAGTCGTACAGCTGGCTCATGCCCTTCTTGCGGGAGATCTCGTCGATCAGACGGTCGAGCTCCTTGGCAGCCGTGCTTCTCTTGAACTCCAGCAGCATCAGCTGCGACCTGCACAGCAACGTTCACCTTTAACCCTTGTTAGCTCCACCAAGCTACGGACAAATAAAAATAAGATCATGGAAAAATGAATAATGAAATCCCGCTAAGGTTTGTGCCTGAAATTCGAAATATTGAAGTGTTTCCCATTTTTGAAGTGAGAGTTATCCCCTCTTATCAACATCATCGTCAATTAACGAAGGAGTGTTATCGAGGTGTCGTCTGCTTCTAGCACTCGTTACCTCGCCTCCTCGGCCTTGTCCCGCATCTCCTTGGCTTCTTTCTCCGCCGCCTTCAGCTGCAGCCTGGTGGTGAACAGAGCCTCCCGCAGTGTCCTCAGCTCCTGCCCAGCAATCTGCACACACACACACAAACACACACACATACACACAAACACAAACACACACACATACACAAACATACACACATACACACACATATACACACAAACACACGTCCCCGCGAAATATTTCTTCAGGACCAATTTTACCCATTCATTCGCTCTCCAACTTATTTTGCAAAACAAGGAAGCACCTACTTATGTAAACAAGCAATTAATCACTAAATAAAACACCAGTGAAGTTTGGACAGTTACAGACTGGACCAGGGTTATTTATAGCACAATTCTGACCACCATTGTGTGAACGTGGTACCCGTTCCTTCCCTGGGATGCTACAAGGGTGGCATCGGGATACAGCTGCTGCCTCGGCATAAACCACAAAACTTCCCCACCCCTCCTACTTTGATGGGTGGATAGACCGACATTTGGACAAATAAAGAGACTGAGAGATCGACGAGTAAAATAATGTATCGGTAGATGGAGTGATAGATGAAGGTGTGAATGAAGCGAGTGGGGGTAGGGAGGAGCAGATCGTGTTTTGCTCTGTTACCGTGTTTTCCGAAACGTCCTTGTTGACTGTCGGGCTGGAGGCAAACACGTCACCAGAATCATAATTCACAGAACCATAGTCAGTTGTTGTTGTCTGCAATAGAAAAATAAAAATGTATTGACCCCTGTGATGACCCCGAGGACTTTCAAGCTGATTGCTGATAAGGCCAACGGTCTCTGTGATTATTCATTGCGTTATTCATTGCGTGTTCGCGTGTTTGCGTGCGTGGGATTTGGATACAAAATCCTCTCCCTGACATTTCTAGAATGTTGTTTTGAAAGTCGTGAACAGAAAAACAAACATTTGTGAGTTAAACTTTTATCTTCAAATTGAATCTCAGAGGACAGCCGCCATTCTAGTACATTCCTCACATACCTGCGTGTTGTTCTCAAGTGAACAAGTCAACGAAAGCATCACCTTCCTTTGACATACATTATGCACGACACAAAAACATCATTCCCGTCTTAGCATGTTCACATGTTAGTATATATATATGTACATGCTCAACCTCCTGTACGTCACTACCGGCACGTGTTGCACGCGCCACGTGCTTGTTACTGCGCATGACAAATATAGCCTGACATCACCTCACAAGGTTCGTGTTCAGCAATGCAGATGTCATGACATCGATTCACTGTCATCGAAAGAGAACGCGAGCGCTGATGACGTCAGTGTGCTATCGGATCGCTGAATGCGCACGCGCCTAGCGCATGTTCGTCACAGTTCGTCACGTGATTATCCGGTCGTCGATATTCCGAGCGGAAATGGAGCTTTGTGTCAGTCACGGCAACTCCGGGGGTAGGCTTTCTTCAAACTGTGTGTGTGTGTGCGCGTGTGTGTGTGCGTGCGTGCGTCCGTAAACATTTGGACAGCTTGCAATGACTTCCTGCCCAGTAACGTCACCTACTGACCATCAGGCCATTGTCACACACCTTCCTTCTTGTCCAGCCAAAACCACGTCCTCTCCTTTAAAATCTTGACTACGAAAATACATTGGACACAATACTAAAAGGAAAAAAAATAAACAAAATCTTTAGACATCTTCTTTCTCTGAGTTTAAAAAATGTCCGTTTCCCGCACATTCGTCAAAAGCTTTTTCAAAATCATCCAGAATGCTCCACCATGTCTACGTTTTTACCAAAAGCCAATCAGAGAAGGAAAAGGTGACGTTGTCACGTGATACCTGTAGACGGGCGGGTGTGGCAGGGCGCGCGGGTCTGGGTGGCAAGGTCGCTGGTGATGACGTCAGGCACCGGATGGGGGACACGGATCTCGCGCGGCGCTCGCGTTCCATGTCGCGCTGAATGTGCGCCGACTGACGTTCGATCTCGCGCGCGGTGGAGTCCAGATCCTCTGTCGCTTGATTGCTGACGGTCTCGGGTAGCTCTGACCTATCAATGCAGTTATAATAATAATAATAATAATCATCATCATCATCAATCATCTGAATGTTTTAATCCATTGTGAGGAAAGAAAAGGTTCACTCACTGTCTGTATGATCAATGTTTTAATTTAATATCTTCTTTACCCAGTGGGATATGTACAAGTGGATGAACGAACGAAGAAATGAATACAGCTCATGAATGAACGAATAAACGAACAAATGAAGCAAGTGCATCTACCGACAAACGACACAAATCACGTTTGGTTAACAAACATTTAACAAAAACGAGAATTTAAAAAAGGTCGAACTTTGTCAAGTGATGTACAAAGTTTACGATGCCTGAAAACATTTTTAGGAACTTTCTGTTCGATAGTAAAAAAAATTGCTCCCAACACACGTGACCGGAGATTATGCGTGCGTCACAGACAGGTGGCGCTGTGGCTGGTCGCGCCCACTTGATGTCACTGCCGGATGAAAACAGTTGAGCTCACCTCCACGTGATTGGTGGCACGAGTTCGGGATTACGGCCTCACCCGATCGGATTACAGGTTTACAGGTTTACACAGAGCCAGACCAACGATTCACATTTTACGTTCATTTTTTCTGATGTTTGAGTCTTCTGACTGCGACAGACAGACGGACGGACGAACGGACAAGAAGGCAGAAAGGCAAACAGAGTCGGTCAGACGGGTGGCGAGGATATCAAGACTATTACGGGTACTTTCAGACTCTCGCACATTCAACATATTAACATCCAGTGTCGAGATGTTATCGACTACGTGTGAGGGTCCACCCTGGTGCATGACCACTGATCCCTGACAGGGTGCACACGGATGCATCTATCATGTAAAATGTTTGCCAGCCTCACCCTCCCTCTCTCTCTCTCTCACACACACACATGACAGCAAACATTGGCAAAGAACATTGCCATGGTGGCACTCAACCTTTCACCCAATAAAACAAGCTTACCGTCATTTTTAAAACTGCAGTCGTCATTCCAAATCGATGTTGACATTAACAATGACACAAAAACACACATCCTCCTCATATATGGTGTCACGTGTCACAATAGATAGCTTAAAGTAAACCTGTCAATAATACTGTTCATCAAATTTTGCCGGAGTTTAAAAGGGAAAAAGAGGCGCGGGTGGGAGGAGAGCCAGTAAGTTTGAGATGTCACCGGTGACTGGGTCTCTCTTTGATCCGTTGCCATGTCTACCTGAGTTTATTGATCCTTTCACCTGCTCAGTCGGTCTCTCCCTTCCACCTTCATCCCCGCATTCCCCAGGGTTGCAGACGACTGCTTTGACAAACAAGCCTGTCCTGAAGTTTGAGAACTGCCGAGACAGCAGTACCCGGGGTGGCTAGCGACTGACCACAACAATGAAGATGTGGACGATGTTAGCGAGGGCGGGAGACGGCTGGAAACTGTTTGACTGGAGCTCGGAGGACGGAAACACAACCTCACTGAGTTTTATTGACATTAAACCGAATGTGAGCGATCGGAGATTGGGACAGGTGTTGCCTGGAAACCGCAAGGTGTGTTGTTTTGTCAGTTTAAACAGTTTCCTCCCCACCCCCAGCCCCATGTCCTCTCTCGGGCTCAGTTCGTGACAATGCATTCATCCTCAGGTGTAATCTGTCAAGATTTCTGCGAGCTAAGTATAATAGTTGCCATGGCGACCATGGAAACATTCGTTGTGTGCCAAGAGAATTGCTGTGGATGATTTCTGACTGGCAATAAAACGATCCATTAAAAGACCAACTTGCAAAGTTGTTGGACACACGTGATCAGTTCTCATCTAGTCCTAATTTTTATATTTCTGCATCAGAGGATGTTGTAGTCGGTGGTCGACAGGACCTAGAAGGAAACTGGTACCGGAAATGACGTCAACAGATAAACCAGAGAAACGGAGAAGACACCACAGGTTAAGACTGTGAGGGTAGTGAGGACAAACTCCTCAATACATGACCAATGGTCAACAAAGACAAAGGAGCAGAAGACATGTTCATCTCAATTTCTCTCACATCCGCTTGCACTCAGTTTTCAACATCTTAACATACAAATCACGTGATACCTTGAAAACTCAAGAATACTTTGCTTTTATCATCATCACCATTATCATCACATCACAGAGTATGACAGTTTGAAAGTCCAGGTTCATCGTGTCATTCTGTAAACTTTAAAACAATCTGTAGCAACAGCGAACACATCAGAGATGAAATAATACAACTTGTGGACTCGGGGTGTAATTAATGAACTGACTCATCTCACACACTGTGCATTCATTAATAATGCAAATAATGCTGCAACGATGTCCCCTTGTTCCTGCCCCTGTGGAGAAAAGAAGTTTCCAGAGTAATGTTGACAGTTTCAGGAGACAAGGGATGCATAACAATCACAAGATGTATTTTAAAACAGAGATAATCAGCAATTAAATGTAACAAAACTTCAACTTGGTAAAATCACACAAACGCTTATTCTCTCTCTCTCTGTCTCTCTCTCACACACACACACTCTCTCTCACACACACCAACACTTGTATGGAGATGTCATAAGCGAGGATAGGTCATAGAGAAATGTTAATATAATAATTTGTCCAGCATTGAACGCTTCCAACACCGCTCTTTGAGGGCGATTCCAACATCAATCGAGCTGTTAAGACACCATCATCATCATCATCATCATCATCATCATCATCATCATCGCCATCGTCGTTGACAACGGTGGTGATGATGAAGTCATCTCTTGATATGATTTTGTATTGTAGAGGTAGATATATTTCAGTGCCAGGATACAATTTTATTGTGTGTTATGGTGAAAGATTTAATAACCACAAGAGACAGACAGAGAGGCGCGAGGGAATATTTTAATGTTCTCAGCCTTGTCATGAAAATGAAAATTGTCGCACTTCACTCGACCATGTGAGGTTGGTGTCACTCACCAAGCAAGACTCACACCGACTCTGTCAGGATGCTCGACCCCGCCGTTAGACCGTTAGCTACAGTACAGTGGTGTGTCTTACTCCCGAGGTTATATCCTGGGGTAAAACAATGTTCCATCGTTGACATGGATACCACACTTATCAACATTCACATACTATACTGTCCAATATTTCCCGCAGATATTCAAGGCTTAATACGACTACCGTTCGGTTTTCCAGAGCATGATGCTGTCATGCCACGGTGGTCGGAACATCCTTAAGTGAAGAGCTGAGTTTTACCTTCTTACTTTCGTTCAAAGTGTTTTGCGAGTTCTTTCACACTCCTGACAGGCCCTGTCCTCAAACCGTTAAGCGGGGACAGGCTGGTGGACCTGGCGGGTGAGTTCAACACAGGTGAGGGCAGGTGATCCGCAGAGCTGGGGGCGTACAAAGATTTAACCTTAACATTCCTTTCTGTCGTCAGCCACGTGTCATGCATGCTGCCACAGGCAACTGTCGGGTGGCCAGCGGTCTTCTTCATGATCTCGGATAATGTATTGTCCAGGAAAATGTTAGAATTGTCCTCCTTCAACGTATTGTCCGTCGTTTCATTGGATCGCTGACAATCGTTCATCACATTCTTTTCCAGGACTTCTGCGAGCTGCTTGGGGGGAGCACCGATGACATCAGCGCCAGCGGTCGTGGGATGCACGTAGCTCACGTGCTTCAACATGTCCGAGCTTTTCATCTGACCCTGACATTTTAATTTCTCTTGATCAGTTCTCCAACCATACACCTGGCTCGTGAAGTCACCCTCTAGAGTTCTCGACGTTTCTTCGTGGAGTCCGCCTGGCCACGTCACTTCCTGCGACGATGTTAGTTTGTGTGATTCAATGAAAGCAGACGACAGAAAGGCGTCGTCGGGTTGTAGACTCACAAGGGGAGTAACCGACTGTTGAGGGTCCAGCCTCAGGCGTGACTCTGGACTTGACGGCGGGGTTGTCGGCACTTCAAAGAGAAAGATCTCGGATGACAGCGATGACCGCCGTGGAGGCGGAGACGGCGGAGGTGCAAACTGCCGGACAGGCGAAAGGATGACATCAGGCACTGGCAGAGAACTCGAGGGAGATAATCTCGATGGACTCGGTGATTTCCCTTGCGTAGGTGACGTGCCTTCTGTGTGAGGAGAAACACTTTTTGGTGACATACTTCCGTTTGGAGACCAATCGACAGGTGACACAGAGAAGCTGGACAAGGGTGACCAGCTGCGAGGAGACAGCGTGGAGTCGGACACGGGTGAAAGGCTTCTGGGAGAAAAGGGTAGCTGCTCGGGACTCCCAAGCCCAAACTGCCGACAGATGTCGCTTTTGGACGCCAGCGCCACTGGGACAGCAGGAGCCTGCAAGTTGTTGGCGCTCCGCAGCGCCCTCTGTCTGCCCGTCAGGATGTTCCGCATGAACTGACGCCGCCTCTCACTCGAAGCCCGTGATGATGAAGAACCTTTTTCGCAGGTTCTACTCCCCTGATCGTCAGCAACCTTTGGGTTACCTGCCCTCTCATCCCCATCCCATTCCTCCATCACTCCGTTGTCGGCATCAGCCGCCGAGTGTTTGATGCAAGCGTTTGACCTGGTTAGTTTGGATATTTTTTCTGACAAGGTCCTCAGAGTATTTTTCCTTGTCACCGATTCTTCCTCTCTTTCTGTCAAAACAGGAAGTGCTTCTGCTACGGAGGATGGGCAGTCCAACACAGTGGTGATAAAAGCTTCCTTTGTCTCTTTTGTGATAGCTCTCTTCGTGTGTTCTCTGTTGCTTTCCGATAGTAATTCATCCGGTCCATTTAAATACAAAGAAATCCGAGGATTATTTTCATTTAAGGACACATCCGTGTCAGGAGAGGGTGCATTCTCGCCATCTTTCTTTTGACCGAATGATCTCAGGTCCTTCCACTCTGTCGAGTTCTCCGCTGCTGGCAGATACACTCTATCCAACATCTCATGCTGTTCATCGTAAGGAAGTTCAAAATCTTCTGCCTTGAATGAAACTTTCTCTTCGTCAATGCGTTCACCATCTTGATCGGTCTGCTCGTGGTCTGCCAATGTAGAGCTGATTGGTTCCGGAGACAACGAACACGTGGTGTAATCATCAACTGGTTCTTTGCCCAAGGAAGACACGGAAGAGCTCAAACTCACCAAGTTGTCAGTTAAAAGTTCATCGAGGCTACCATTAGTGACATCCTTCATCTTCTTTTCCTGAGGACTTTCCCTTTCAATCAGAGTCACAGCAGCGTTGTAAATTTTATCAAAGCTGGAGACACTGTTTCTGTCCGGTACATCACATGATAATCGTTTATCCGACAGGTTTGAACTGTTTGAAGATTCTGCAAAACCATTTTCACTGAGTCGATGATGGCATTCGCTTGGGGAATAACTCTGATTCTCAGCTTTCCTTTCAAAAAGAGTGTGACCCATGTTTGTACCCTCCACTGTGTTTAACGACTGGATTCCTTCAGTAACACTTGGAACAGGGCTGGGCTTCGTGTGCCAATTTTCGAAATCTTCACTTTCCAGATGATTCTCTGCGTATGCGCCTTGAATTCCATCATACACATCTTCTCCTTCTACACCTGACTCGTCGGCACTGGAAAACACATTCATTTCAGACCCAGTGGATCCGGGATTAGAAAAAAGAGAATCATAAGAACTTCTGGAGAAATCCGCAAGTAATCGCCGATTCTTTGGTCTTTGGGATCCAGGTAAGTTAACATTTGAATTCCTCAGATCAGCAAGCGGAGACCCTGACTTAGGAAGGTAAGGAATGACACCTGGTAGAACACTGACAATATCCTCTTTCTGACCCTGCTCGCCATTAGTGTCGCTTTCAAAACTTTCCGGTTCGGCAGCTCTCACACAGCGTTTTAGTTTCAGTTCGATTGGTGGGGATCGCTCCCTGTCATCAGGCAATCCCCCCGGGTTGTGTGCTGCAGTGCTATCAGACATCCCACTGACATCATCGCCAGAGCCTCTCTGGCTGGAGCAGGTGTCTCCTTGCGTGTGAAGCTGATCACAACACCTGTTCATTCCCTCGCCAAAAGCGTTTTTAATGTCCATATCTGAATCCCTCAAAGCCCCCTTCCTTCCTGGCACCTCTAGCAGCCGCGATGCTGGAGTCTCGTGAGAATCTGAGATGACACAAGCCGTTAATGGTACTTTCGTGACCTGAAAGCTTTTCGCCGAGGGGTTATGCCCCCTAAAAATCACGGAAAGCTCTGAGCAGGTATCGGAGAACGACCCTTGATAGCTCAGGTCATCATCGTCAACGTCCACACAAACCTCGTTGCCCGTGGTGGATTGGATGTCACCTTTCTGACCTTTGCTCTCAATTTCTACACAGCTGTCACCACTTGGCATTTGGCAAAGGTCTTTTGTTTCGCTCGGCAGTCGTTCTGAAACTGCCTCGTTCTGGGGTGGTGCTGCATCAGCAGGAATGTTGGTATCCTTGCTGAACTCCTCTCGTGTCAAGCCGTCTCCAGTCTGCGCCATGTCTTCTCTTGTATCTCTCAGCAAAAATCGGCGTAGGACCATTTCTTTACTTGGAAGATTTTCCACTAAATCATCGCGAGAGTTTGTATTTGTTGCTGTCAGTGTGGTGAACGGAATACCTTCATCAACCGAACTGTACCTGAAGCTTCCGGTTTTAAACATGCGGGAGAACAGCCTCCCAGCCTTCTGCTCTTTGACATTAACACTGCTTTCTGATTGATTGTGTGTTTCTTCTATGAGTTCTTCTGTTTCTTTCTTCGCTTCCTCAAACTCTTTTGTTTCATTTAACATCTTACCATCTTTATCTTGCTCCTCGTTTAATCCTAAAGCTACATCCTTGTCATGGCCCTCAAAATGAACCTCTTCACAATCGTTTTCTTTGCTAGAACTTTCCTTAAAATCCCCGGAAAACAACCGGGCGAAAAGATATTTGTCGTCTGAACTCTGACATGTTTGAGGAGACGAAATCACGTGACATGACTCGAGTTCACTCGCGTTCGATACCGGATTATCTGTGGCTGATCTGCTTATCTCTGGTGAGGTGTGGTCGAGGTCTTGTGACTGACGCAAGCAAAACAGATCAAGCACAGCCTGTTTCTTTTCCACAACAGACATTTCTTTTCCCTTTCTTTCATCATTCAGTCGCTTCGCAGTTTCCAAAATAAGGTTTTCGTCCACGACAATGTGCGATGTTAGTGTAGAAGAGATAACTGGATTGTCTCCCTCGCATGAGTTATAAATTATGGGCCCTGAATGTGAGTTCTCGTGCAAAGCCATGGGAGCTCCATCACGAGCATCCTCGTCTTTCAACTCCGACACTTTTTCAGAAACCTCAGTGAAATCGGTTTTGATGGCATCCACTGTAGCGTGCTCTTCCGGCGCTGGTTTTGTTTCCCTTAGCAACAAAAGGTCTAAAACAAGTTTTTTGTTTTGGTCGTTGCTATTTGCGTAACTCGTCCCATCATGCCCTGACATTAATTCAAGATTTGGCGACAACCGGTTTTCGTTATAGCAGCAGCTGTCAGTGGTCTCGTCTGCCACCGTCTGCTCCCTGTCCGGAGGGGTCAAGGCAGGACACTGGAGGTTGTCTTGCTGTCTGTAATCGTCCACATGAAAGCTAAGAATAGACACGTGGGCGCAAGGGGAACTGTGGTCTTCGCCAGGCCACTGACGTGTCGACTCCTCGGCAAAGGGCAAAGGTTTGAAATAAAAACATCGCGCCTGCTCAACTGCTTTCCTCTCTTCTTCTTCCTGCGTTGCCATGGAGACACAGGTATTGATGGCTTTGTCACACGACCCCTCACAGCGATAATCCGTAGAGAAGGTTTGTAGTGATTTTCTGCTGGTGGAGCCCTTACGATGCTGTGAAACTGTAGGACTAGTGAGAAGTGTCTGGGAGGAAGAGTACTCCTGTGAACAAATTATATTATCCACAGTATCGTGGGTTAGAAGGGACAAGGAGGAGTCTCTCTCGCTCGTCTCAAACACTTCCGGCTGGCACTGGTTAGTTTGACAGGCCGTTTGAACTCGAATAGTTGGCTTATCGGATCTTTTCATCGCACTCCGTCCTGGTAGGTCCAGCAAGGGGAAGTCAATAGAGCAAGGGGAACCTGACAATGACCGGGAATATCCATCATCCAGATTGTCTTCCATCCAGCGCAAACAATTTCCAGGTACGTCCAGCAGCGACATCGGTTGACTTTCAAAAGTCCAGCTGAATTTATCAGGATTATTTTCCAGCAGGTGTTGGTCAGTCTGGCAGGCCGTTTGAGCTCGAGCGGTTGGCTTAACCAACCTCGCCATCGCACTCCTACCGGGTAAATCCAACAAGGGAAAGTCAATAGAGCAAGGGGAGGCTGATAAAGATGGGGAATATGCCACATGGAGGTTGTCTGCCGTTGCACTATTTTGCGGCACGTTTAGCAGCGACACGTTTTCACTTTCAAAAGTTCCCCTGAGTCTGACAGGAATTTCCAGCCCAAGATACTCCCAGAAGTCTGGGCTCACTGATCGACTTTCACATTCTGTGTTCAGGTCAGTCTGAGAAAAACTGTGGACGTGTGACGAAGAAACGGGTGTCGTCTGGGATGACATTTCGTATCGAATAAGACGAGCCGTTTGAGTAAAACTGTCAAACACCTCCGTTTCCGTAGTTACAATATCAGGCTCGGAACTCATGTCCAACATTCCCTCGCTAATAGTGCATTGAGCTCCACAGTCTTTGACCAGATAGTAGCCGTTGCCATGGAAATTTTCCACCAAAGCTTCCAGAATCCGTTCATCGTGCACTTTGACCAGCGGGGACAGATTTCCGTCGTCGGCTTGACTGGCAATATTCCTCTGTCTGGAGGACAAAGGCGAAAAAGAAGATGATGCGGATGGTGACGACACCCCAGATGAGACCATCCCAAACAGGAAAATCGGCGAGCACTTGCCGTCGTCAGCTGCCACACTGACCTCACGCACTTTCCTAGGAACGACCACCTCGAAGCCGCTTTCAGACTGAGTGTCTGAGAAGGGCAGAGCAGAGGACAACCGTTGCTCTAAACTGATTTCTATATTGGGAGGGAACTCACCAGGATCTGTTTCGCTTCCCAAGGTGTCTGCCTCCCTGGGAAGCAAATCTACTTCTCGATTGAACTCGTCGCTATCATTTCTTTCTTCTTCGGTTTCATCGATAGGCTCGCTAAGGTCTTTAGAACTGCCGGTGCCTTCCTCCGTGTCGAGAGAATCCTGCTGGTTGTCGAGTCCAACTTCGATGACTGTGACTGGTGATAGAGGGACTGGAGATAATGACATCGACGAGGAGCGAGACTGCGGGATGCAGAGTAAATCATCCGGAGGAGTCGACTCGTGATGATAGGGGAGTCTTCGCAGGCCATCTTCATCGAGACTTCCCTGGTTCTCCAAAACATTGCCGTCCACATCCTCCAGAACGATGGACACCATTGCTGGCTCCACTTGTTTCAGGTTTCCAATGTGTGCTTTTACCTTCCCGACCTCTGTTGATGAGGTATTGGCGGAACCAGGATGCTTAAAAATGTCTGCCACTTCTAGGCTCTCAGTGGAACATAGGATGTCAAGCTTTCCTCTTTCATTCCCATCGTCACCAGCATCTTTATCATAGTAACCAGCGATGCTGTCTTGGTCGTAGTAAACACTGTGTTTGTTGTCGAGGGATTGTCGAGAGGCGTGGGGCGCCGTCTGATGGTCGTCTTTCGGTGAAGAAAATACTTGGCTATCAGAGAAGGACACACTCAAACAGTGGCCACTGCGCTGGTCTGGGCTGGATGATTTCTGGTTGCGATGAGTTTTTGTTAAGTTATGGTCTTCAGCCCTGGCATGTCCAACTCCTGTACTTACCGAGCTTCCTTCTACATCGTGCCTTAGGATGCCTGGGGTAGGCGCTACTTTTATGTGGGAAGTAGAAACACTCTTTTTCTCGCTTCCTTTTCTTTGACAAGTGTCGTGCTCTGATTGGCTACTGCTGGTTTCATTCTGGTCTTCGTTGTCCACCATGCTGTTGCGTCTCGATCTCTGGTGCCTCAGTTTCTTAGGAGTTTTTTCGTGGTTGCGACTCCTGGCGCCATCTTCAGACTTGTGCTTGCCATGAGATCCTCCTTCATTTTTTATAGGTGATGTGGCCCTTATTCTTGACCTGGGAGAAGGTGATTTTGGTCTGAGGTGTTGCTGGTCTTTTGACTTATGCCTGTGACCACTGGGGGACTTTGACCTGTGTTCTGCAGCACAGGGAGATTTCGATCGATCACGACAATGACATTTAGGCGAACGGCTTCTGGTGGAAATAGGAGACTTCGATCTGTCCTGCCGAAGTCGGGGCGACCTGCTTCGATCCCCGTTACTAAAATGTCTTGGAGATTTAGCTCTGTGTTCCCTAACCGTTTCCTCGTCAGATTTAGCTTTGTGAATCATTGATAACTTTTCTTTCAACGAAACTTTTTGTTTGTGATTGTCACTTTCCTTATCATGCTCGGAGGTGTTGCTTTGATCATGGTGATGATGGTGGTGGTGATGATGATGACTGCGACGATAATGGTGGTGATGCTGAGTACCCTGACTAGTCGGACTGATTGAACTCTCCGTCGTATGTTGCTCTACGGCACTGTGGTGGTCACAGTCCTTTGACTCATTAAACACTTCTTTAAAACTCGCATCGTTCACCAGCGGCTGGTGATGTGTTCGAGGCTTCGCAAGTCCTTCTCCGTCACCTTTCACTATGTCATTTCCGGTTTCTGAATGCACGCAGTTTTCTGAGGGCTCTGCCAACGAATATCCCGGTACCTTCAAAGTCAAGGTGTGGGACACCCCGGGTGTCGGATTACCGAATGTAGACAAGGACGCCACACCACTGACACCATGCTTTCTGCTGTAGTTGATGTAGGCTTGGTGGTCGGAACCACTCATCGAGTCACTCTCCGAGCCACACATACTCTGCTCGCAGCTGGTGGGACCAGATGATTCGGAGGGGTGTGACTCGCTTCTTCCGCTGGTGCTAAAGCTGTCCTCCCGGAGAAATGCCTGCAGCCTGGATTCTTTGTCCAGCGGGTCGAAGGCCGCCTTCCTTGCTTTCCCCTCGTCCTCTTCGCTCAACGTTTCCAGGTACAGAGGAAGCGATTTTTGCCGAGCATTGGCGAATTGCCGGATACGACCGGTCCTGGAATCGCTGCTCGTGCTCATATTCTGGGCATAGGCCTCGATGTACTCTTTCAATCGGTCGATGCGCTCGTCCTTGTCGAGAACTGGAGGCAGGTTGCTGGCCGCAACGTCGTGGGAGTCGCTGGACGCGTGTGAGGCTGCCGATGACGTCATGAGCCTGCCAGAGGGGTGATGGACTACGTGGTGCAGGTCAGATGCCGACCCCACGTCGTCAAAGCTCGGCTTGCGGTTCGGGAGTTGCGGACCCCTGACTGCATCCACGTTGTGTAGGTTAGAGGCGCTACCGTACAGAGAGTCTTGCGCGTCCAAGGGAGCACCCGCCGGAGCAGCCTGCTGCTGGCTCTGCATCTGCGCGCGCATCACTTTGTTGTACCAGTCGCGCAGAAACCGCTCCGGAAGGAAACCGTCGGAAGAGCCGAAGCCCAGGTTCATGAGCATCATTTCAGCTTGGTTCTGCATTTGGTTGGGGGGAAAAGGCTGCAGCGGGTTTCCGTACCTGAACGTTTCTGCAGGAGGAGAAGGAATTCCCATGCTACCTAAACTCTCTACGCTCATACCCCGGCTGAACGTCGATGGATGGGGCATAAATCCGGGTGGCATCATGCCTGATATTGGATGAAACGTGGACGGCGGGGGATGTTGTTGCTGCTGATGGTGGTAATGGGGGTGGTCTCTCCAAGTCTGAGAGCCCTGGCGGGTGAACATCCCGTACGAGCTGGGCTGTTCGTTGTACCTCTGACCCGTCATCTCTCGCCACCCATGTACCAGCTGGTCCCGCCAGTTCAAATCCTGGCTCATGGACGAACCCGACGACATCATGCTAAAGGAATCAGAACTGATCTGTTTGGACGATGAGACGCTAGTCGTGGAGCCGACACTGCTGTCCTTCCCGCCTGACCTTCCCTTGAGATCGCCAGGTCTTCGCAAGCTGTTCGGAGCAAACGGGTATTCTTCGTCCTCGTCGGGTATTATGAGGTCTCTACGCCTTTTCACATGCGTGATGTCCGAAGTCGGCGACATCTGTTTCTTGGCCTGCATGTCTTTAGCCCTGCGTCCTAGTGCTGGACTCCCGTGCATCATGGGAGAACCTGACGTTGCACGTGACGCAGCTTGCATAGAAGGTGGCAATACACCAAAGTTCCTCCCGCCTCCTGTTCCTACTCCCCCTCCTTTACCATGCATGTCTCCTCCAGCAGCTCCATACATGTTGTTCCAGTCCAGGACTCGCCGGAAGATGCGATCAAGGAAGGCTGGGTCTCCGAGGTTAAACTGCTGGCGAGGGTCGAGAGTCTCCATGCCTCCTTCCTCATGCACGGAGCCAGAGGTGCTGGTAGATTGGGAGCGTTTGTCTAGAGCCTCTCCTGGGTGGCCGCTGGATGTCGATGTGCTTGTTGTCGAGCTCTGTCGAGACAAAAGTTTCCCGCCTCGGCCCGCTGCCACTCCCACCCCATGCCGGCGGTACAGGTTAAAAGAATCACTGGACGACTTGGACAAACACAGGGATTCCACTTCATCGAACGTTGACGCGCTGGAACCCCTGCTGAGTTGCCTCCCTTTGCTTCCTATTCGCAGGTTATCCTCATCCCAAGGACGATGAGTAGCTTTGTAATCTCCGTATTGGCTCCCTTGGTACAAGTCACTACCGGAGCGGTAGCGAATGCTGAAACAGAAAAAAATGGACAATTGGATCTTTGTAATCTGGCTTTGAAATGTTGAATAACTCATCCGTGCTTTAAGCGACATCCATACCATAAGCGTGTGAGTAAAAGTGTAAGTCACCATATCGACAGAAACTTCAATTATTCAAGCAGCAAGCAAGGTAGGAAAAACAGAAAAGATGAAATTGTCTCTGAAAGACATTAGCCAATGAGTCAAGGTAAGAGAGGAAAATAATGGTGTGTCCTCACTCCTGTCCATAAACGTATCCTCATGCAACGATGAAACTTTAGACTAAAGTTTGCTAACAATGTGAGAATTTGGAGCATTAATGAGGCGTCCCCATCACGGCCACCTAAAGTGACCTCTGTCCAAAGCAACTGTTAAGGTTTGCATTTAAACGAAATAGAACTGTCGAGCTATTCACCCAAATTAGGAAAATGTGCATCCATAATTAACTAATTCTATTCGTTTCAGAAAATTAGTCATAAAACTTCGCATGATATTCGCTGAAAAATCTGTGATGAGACAAGTCAAATATTGAACGGGCAGGGTGCAAAGTGTTCACCTGCACAGGGCCGCCAAACCCCAGGGGCCGCCATGCCAAAATATATTGAATATAAAACAGAAAGAGAAAATAATGACAGTTGACGGCAATGTGACCGAAAAACATTGTGTTTGTTGGTAATTAGTCCGCTGTATTTATTAATAGTCCTAGAGTGTGAGCTGTAAGCTGTATGAAGTATGATAAGGTTCGGAGTCATGAAAATATCGCGGGCCGCCACTTGCTTGTTATTGTCATTGATGGACAGTAGACTCAAATGATACAGGATCTCTTACCTGCGTTGTCACCTCACCTGGTCACGGTCTTATCAGAACAAGCTAATGCCTCGTCGCCACTCACCTACTGTTGTACGAGTCCCAGTCCCTGTCCCAGTCCCACTCCCAGTCCTCCATCTTGAAATGAAGGCGTGAAAGACGGTAGCAGTGACAAACCACCAGTAACCGTTCATCCACCGGGTGTCTGTCTTGTGTAGAGGGACACAGGTCTGTGAGGCACGGGCATCATGTTTGCACAGTTATATATCTCCCTTCGCGGTTCTTCATGGTTACGGAGGCGTCTGAAGAATTCTTTTAGCTGCCAGCACAGCGAATAGTTCCAAGGAAAGTAAAGCGGAGGAGGGAGGGAGGGGAAAAGGTAAAGGTGAAAGGTCATATAGCTTAGAGGTCAGAAGGACAATAAGCTGTGAGTAGTTCACTGTGTCTAGGTCACATCCTTTGAAACTGTTTCCTGTGGTTATATTTTTATTCCCCTTCACCTCGATTCCTCTAATACCGAGTACCCATCGTCTGTGCGGACTGCAAGAATTTTCCAGTCACAGTATCAGCTGCTGTGGAACTGGCGACCAAAGCAAAATCACCGGTAAAATAATCCAAAGTCGCCCAGAAAGTTTGGTCGTGAGACATCTCACATTATCAAAGCATTCTCCAACAAGTGTTCATCCGCGCATAAAAACATCTTTTCCGCTGCTGACGAACTGCGCAAAGCCCACCGACTGAGCTCCGTCTGCCTGGCTGAAGCATTTATCCGGAATATTTTTTTCACCAGGGTAGTTACCCAGCCATTCACAGGATTACATCGTCGTCTTCAAGCGTGGAACACACTGCAGCTGATCACATCGGCGGGACAGGATACGGCCTCGGGTGGAATAAATCACGAGCCTCGTTGTGGGCTTGTTTATAGAAGGGCTTCATCGAGCGGACGCTACACGGAACGTGAACAAAAGTGAACCGCCTTTTGCCGTTAAAGGACAAATTCCTCATTTCTTGTATCCTGCCAGCCAGCAGCTCTTCCCGACAAGCCACCGAGCCTTTTGGAGTGAAGACAGCCTGTAAAACCACGTGACAACCTGTGACCTTTCACCAGCTCCCATCCTCCGGGAATGAAGAATAGAAAGGAAGTGACAGCTTCCATTGGTCGCAACAGATCGCTGCTGACTACGAGTTAAAAGAAACGTTATGCTTTCACGAGCACTGGCATCACGGGTCCTCGTGACAAGTTGGACCAATCAGGGCAAAGAGAGGCACGAAGTTTGACAAGAAGCCGGTGACGTAAATTGACAAAAATCACTTGACGTGAGTTGACAAGAATGACGTGGACAAGAAGAACTTTACGTCATAGGATGACGAGGAGAACTTTACGTCACAGGATGACGAGGAGCACTTGACGTCATATGATGACGAGGAGCACAGGTGATGCGCTGTTTTGACATCAGAAGCGCCGTCAGCTTGTTGTTCTCCGCTCGACCTGGTTTCTCGTCTGCTTTAACCTCTGTACCGCCACGCATGGCTGAGTCTGGCTGCACCGCCCCGTGACGCGCGGAGATCGTGACCAGCCCTGCAGGATGCCAGCCCAATCAAAGAAACATGAAGCTGTGGCACTAGTAGAAGCCTACTTCCATGGGAAGCCTGGGAGACCGAGACAGCGAGACAGAGAGAGAGAAGGAGGGGTGGGAGTGTATTTAGAGCTATCTTGTGCACGTATTGATTGCACGGTCACGATTCTCTCCTCTGCCTCGCATCGACTGCTGACGTGGGACATTTCGCACTCCAGCTGAAGTCGTCGTAGATGACTGTGATGACAATACCTACTTCTTCAGAGTTTTGTTTTACATTTTTTTCTTTGAGAAGTTTAGTCTTTTGAAACTCACCAAGCCCTCCGAAGAACAGTCCGAAGGAGAGGGAGGATGGACACGGGTACTCAACTGCTTGTTGTCCTCTGAGATAAATAGTCTAATCTTCAGGACATTTTAAGTGTATATACGGTTTGAACATTGCTTGCTTGCTTGATTGGTGATTGATTGATTGATTGATTGGACAACTGCGCGCGCACAAAGACTGGCACCATAGAAGACGCGGATCAATTCCTGCAATTGTTTCCCACTAAATGTATAAAATGTATCAAAGCGCAGATTGTTTGTCAAAGCACATAAAATCAATTCAAACTGCTGACACAAATAACGACATCTTAAATCGCTCTCTCACTCTGTAAACCTCGTCAAGCTCTCTTCCATTTGCAGGAAACATTTGCTTACTTTGCTCCCTCCACAGTTTTTAACCACTGAGATCGATGTAGAAAATATTCCTGAAAGATACCAGAAAGTATGGCGCTCTTTCCAAACAAATGCAGGATCACGTGATAAAGCAGAACCGGAACAGAAGCATATCAAGCGCCACCTGTTGGCCAGTATCGTCAAGAGGATGTTTATGGTGGGAAGGTTCATGCCCTTCCATCGTAGCAACCTGTTCAGTTAAGTGCATGGAAAAAACCAGAACGATAACAAATAGAATATTCCTCCATCAGCTACTTAAGAAGAGAGATGTCAGGGCAAGGCAACAAAGGCATCGTGCGATTACGTCATATCCGGCTGCGCCATGAAGAAAGCAAGTGACAGATCCTTTGGCGAATACTTTCATTGGCATTGAAGACAGACACAAGAACATACAGACCCTCAAATAGACAGACATTGAATAAAAAGATAGGTAGACAGGAAAGCATGTTTGACTGAATATTTTTGTCAGAAGATGAAGCGGAAGTATGGAAAGTTAATTCAGAATGAAAGCATCTGTCGGGACGCAGGAAAACTGAGACGAAGGAGGTCTTCAAGCAAGAGAGAGAGAGAGAAAGGTGAGATAATGAGCAAAGAGAGAGAATAACATGAGATAATGAGCACAACGTTCCTCAACGTGACACGAAGCGCAACTTTCCGACGAGAAGAATCCCTGGAAACGAGAACAGGGACAACAACTCGACACTTCAACCTTCACACTGTTTATCCCACACATGTCTGCAACAAGGTTTACACGGATGGACTACGAACAGATACAAACAAACAAACAGAAAAGCAATGAGAAGCTAAAAGTCTGGAATTAAAAACGTTGGTACAATGATGCCACGATGACATCAATAGCAGACCTTTCAGTTATTCAAACACAGAGAGAGAGAAGGACAAGCACGTGGATGCGGGCTGGAAAACAAGCAAAGAGACACAAAAACACAGTGAAACATGAATTGCCGACATTTTACAGCCCGTGTCAGCAAACAGACACTAACAGACATTTGTACAGGATGCCCAGCATCACGACAAAACTAATAATTAAATACAAACTCACAGCTGTCTCCGGCCTCGGAACATTTTGATACTTGGTCTTCAGAAACTACAACACAAGATCCAGAGCTGTTCTTGTCCCCAGGTCTCAACAAGTCAAGTCTCCACAATCTTGAAAAAGCAGTCAACCAGCCCTCGGAACCTTGTCTCCCCAAGAACCATCTTAGACGATGGCACCAGGGGTGGGGACACACCCAGGATTTCTAGTCGACACCGGAAAGCCTCTGCAGGAGCCGACTGTAACCTCGTGGTCAATACCTGACTTTCTTCTCGACCTCCATGACCGGAGATTCCGCAGTTCGTCTGTCTATTACCCAGCAGTCTCCGGGAGAAATGACGCCTGGATTCATCAGCAGTCTGCGTGGCCCCATGCCGGCAAGAATAAAGCAGGATGTCACAGAAACCTCCACCCAGGAAAGCTAGAAATGTGCCGGAATCAACAGTTGTTTGTACAATTACTGATACACCTCCATCCTCCCATTCACTCCCTCCTCCCTCCACCGGCTGTGCGCGCGCTGCCGTCAACGACCTGCTCGTGCAACACATCGTCGATATCTGTCTGCGATGAAAGACGGAGCTATGAGACCTTTATTGACGAATAACCGACGACTAGAGAGTAGGACAAACAATATTCATTCAGGTGAAGGTTTAAACAATAGTTTCTGATTAAACCAAATCGTTGTCCGGCACAAAAACGTAGCAACAACGTTAAAACAACGTTTGACCACGAGAGTTATTAATTACAGCTTGCAGGAGATTTTTTTTATACGGAGGGAAGGGTGGTCGAGGAGCACAGATGTGAAATATGGTTTTCTCACTTTTTTTTGTTGTTGCAAAAAGTAGTTTTTTAAACCTCAACGGTTGAGATACGTTCTTAGAAACACACCCACAGACACTCCACACACACACATCGGGTTTTTTTCAGAGGAAGGGTTGTCGTAGTCTCTGTTTAAGAAATGTGTTATGTAAAGAGTAAGTGGTTAAGTGATTTGCATGCCACGATATTACAAATGTTTTCGTATTCAGCATCCTTCCATCCATTGAAACCGGTAATGTTAGACACCATGGTATAGATTTTCCCCCATCGCTTGCTTGGCATTTTACACCCGGAGCCATTACAGACAGCAGAGAAAAAAAAAAGAGAAATAAATCACCCGATACATTGTGTATACACTCGAAAGTGACACACCGGGAAAGTAGAAAAATGCAAAAGAGTGTCAAAGACACGGAAACAACTGCCAGGTTCTCACTAACTGCTGACATCCCTGTCGGTGAGATCACCTTTAGAAGTGGATTGGCTCACCTGAGACATCGTACTACGTTGACAGACCTTCCACACCAGACAGGTAAGCCCAAGGCCACAATAATGTCACAACAAACTAATAATACAAATCCGTTGTGTTTGTACCAGTCCCTAGCAAGTGATTCTCAAAACCTCTGACAATTATTATGTTTACCGATTATTCCACAGTACATCAGTCTCGGGTAGAAATGGTCCTCCTATGGCACTGCAAGCTCACCCGGGGTCAACCTGCCAATGTGCTTGTTTACACAGGACAATAACAACATCAATAGCACTTTTCGATCGTCCATGTTCACCGGCTCCCCAGGAATGAGATGGGACATTTTATTTAGTTACAACAAATCCTAGGAGACACCATCGCCATTATCGCTTAAACGGTTTTGACAGTTCGCTTGCTCAGGCGGAAACACTTCTGGCTTCGTCCTGAACTGAAACCTCAAATTTTCATCGATTTGTCGTCTGCTGGGAGCAACTTAAGTAGAAGTCGTTATCTTTAATGGCTGAATCTTGGCATTTGTGGCGGCGCGGATGGGCGGCCTGACACAGGGACTGATTTACCTGTGCGCATGTCTGTTGGATGTTTCCTCGCAAACACCTGCTGTACTGATGGCTAGAAACTTCTTTCTTTGGGTACTAGACCCTGACCTGTTAGACAGGTGTGCGACCATGACGATCCGATGTCAGAAAGAAAGAAAGGAGAAAGAAAGAAAAAGAAAGAAAGAAAGAAAGAAAGAAAGAAAGAAAGAAAGAAAGAAAGAAAGAAAGAAAGGAAGGTAGAAAGGGCGTTACAGAAGTGAAAAGAGAAGACGAACACACTCGCTACTCCGTTAGCGATCGTTTTGATCATTATCTTCCCATAAACTGTCCACTGGGACCGATAATGTTGATGACTGTCGTTGTCATTATCATCTTCCATGTAATCACTGTCATCAAGTGTCTTCGCCGCTTGTGTGTACCACAGCCCCTGGCTGCTCTGGCAAAGGACGATCGTTCGACCACGGTTTTACATGACCGTTAAAATATTTTTTTTTTAAATGACAAATTTGTGGTCAAAGATTTGTTTGGTTGATAAGAGTCTCGAGGAAATTCCTACTCATGGTAAGAGCATCCTCATCATGTACAAGCAGTTTAAGTATAGTACCTACATCGTAGAGACATTTTGATGGCAATATATATATATGACAAACAGAAGGATATATTCATGCAGACTAAAAATTTGGTAGGAAAAATGAATGAACACAAATTTTTAACGTAGATACAAACTTCAGAGGCTAATGATAAAGAAGGAAACATACAAACAGTGAAGAAGTCTTTGATGAAAAAATTCACCGAACAAACTGGTGCTAATGTACAGGTGAGGTAAGTAGGGTATTGAAGTGAAAAATACAAAGTAAATAGCGATACACAATGTTACCTATGCTCACTTCAAAGATATTGCAGGTCTGTATGTTCAGCTAAACTCAGGCTTGAAAAATAGAAATTATACTCCACAGTACTTTGTGTACAACTAACCTCAGGTTTAAAAATAGAAATTATACTCCACAGTACTTTGTGTACAACTAACCTCAGCTCACAACAGAAGCCGTTGCTGACTGCGCTGCCTGGTGCCAAACTTCTCACCTGGATGCGCACGATGTCTCAGGTAAGGGAATAGTGAGTAAAGGGAGACGACTGGCGCCTAGGGTGGGTGCGGGTGGCAGCACCAAGCTACACCGTGGGCGCGCCAGCTTGCAGACAGCACCAGCTTCCTGTCTGCACTGGGTGCTGATGGGTGTCTGTCGATCTGCTGCTGACTGTGGGGGCCTGTGGAAGCCAGCGTGACGCGGGCGAGGTCTGGGAGAGGTCTGCTTGCATGACGCGACAGATCTGTACACCCTCGACAGCGCCAACCACCTGTAATCGCCGTGGTCAGACCTGATGTCGAGTGGTTCTATTGCTCTACCTTTCCTCGCTCCAAAGCTCTCTATGTGTGTATGTGCGTGCTTGCCTCTTCCTGTGTGTCTGTGTCCCTGCCTGTCTACACTCGTGTTCGTCCACTCGTCTGCTTGTCTTGCCCGTTGCCACCGCATGATTGTGCCGTCGCACCTGACTGACCCCTCCTCCAGCACTGTGATGACCATATTTCCTGTGAGGTGTTGTTTCCCACTCTAATCACACCACTTCTAGACTTCCATCCCCTGGTCTGTATCACCTTTCACGTGATGGCCTTGGTGCCTTGGAGACAGATCTTTCATTAACCTGTCCCACGATGACTCATTACAGCTGCTCTCAGGTTTCAATATACGTTCGATATTTGTAAAACTGATACACGGGCACAATCACAGATCGAAGTATCTGTATCTTGTTGAATAAAGCATATAGCAGCGATGTAGAGATAGCTTCCTGTCTGTACTCCTGTCTCACCTCCTGTCCTACCCGGCTTTCACGACCCTCGGATGGATCTCTCGTCATCAGAACCTTTATCAATCGTCCATTGCGAGAAAACCGTTTTTCTCCGCATTTTTAGCATCTACAACGTCTTGAATGACACAGTTTGGTGCCAGGTATCAAAAGATTAAATGACAGAAATTACATTTTGTCTTTTTTTCTGTTTTCCCAGTAAACCTTTGCTGTCCTCAGTTCGCGTTTCAGGATCATCGTTAACGGAGAGGTCAGAGCTTGGGCAAGATAAACACTCCTTTATCCTTAAGAAACGATTACAAACCATCCCACATGATGGTGGTGGACTGTAGTGTATCTGACTTTGATAAAGAGGCCAAAATACGAAGAAAAAAAATCCCCGATGACATTCAGGCCATCACATGGACCAGAACACACCACCTGCCTGACCAACCTGCTTGTCGCCACACCCACCTGCACGCACCCGCTGTCACGCAGTGGCTTTAGTAAGTCTTACTTTCACAGATGTCACACTGTCTTGTCAGTGAATAGCAAACCAGAAAATAAAGGCTAGGATTATAAACAACCAGCGTAGAACATAAAGAATAACCGTTGTCACCTTGCCTTGTTTGTAAACAGGAAACTAATCCAAACAACAAAGTAATGAGTGTCACAAGAGTGCAGGCGATCAACTATCAAGTCTTTGCACTTAGTAGTTGGGACATCACATCGTTAATACAGAACTAGGGAGTAGTGATGGTGGTAGGAGTGGTTTTGGATTAAGGAGCTGATGACAACATAACGGTTATGCATCAAGACAAGCAAAACACAAACAGTGTCAGACCCTTTCCGACGCTGCAATCGACTCAGACTTATTGTTTTAAACATAAATCGAATAGGAAAACATAAATAATTGCAAGACATATACAGAAAATGTTGGCCACCAGAGAAGAAAGGATTCTGTAAGAATGTCACGCGTGCTTCACGTGACCTGTGCGTCTGCAGCAATGCCCGGACCAGCAGCCAACGTTGATCATGCAGGTAGCTGCAGCACACGTGGACATCAATCCAATCTACTTAAATCAACATCAAGGACAGCCATGCAAACCTGGAAGCTGGCTGAGCATATTGTGAGTACATTGCTCACACACGTAGGTGGTACGAGGCCTCAACAGTTCATTCTAAAACATTTTCTTCTACTCTAACATTTATCTCCTCTTGAACTCCTCGACTTGGCATTTAGGTTTTTTTTTTTGTTTTTTTTTTTGTTTTTTTGTAAAGACCATGAAAGCTTCAATATTGTGCAAGACTTTTTTTTGACATCTGGGAAACGTACAGCGCAGTGAAGTAAGTATTTCAAGCAGCAGCAGGAGGCTGCCCTGTGATGTTGTCACGTGACTGTAACTAGCTCAAGGGAGTTGTGGGTCATGGCTAGGGTTTCACCTCGACTGTCAGTCGTTACATCCTGTTACAGACAGTCGATGGCAAGATCACATGTGACACAGCAAAAGTCAATATTGTCTCAAAGCTTTCAGAACTTGGAATTCTATTTTCTGTATATTTATAACCGTCCATTTAGAATTGAGATTTTTGTAATAGATATTTTTTGTAGGGGATGATGTCAAACTACGCTGTTGTCCTTCTCGCCTCCAATATTGTTTACTGTTTACATAAATCTCACATTTGGGTGGTTTGCCGCCATCTTTAGATAGAAAACAATGCAGTTTGCCATAGTACTTTAAGTAAGTCAAACAAACTTTTCATGTCTAATGTAAGTTTATCTTTGTTTAAGACTTTTTATAGTTCTTCTTTTCAGTACAATCTAAAAGCAAAGGTGAGAAGCTAAATATAAGGGGATCTTTCTTTCAGAAATTCTAAACGTTTCACCTGTGACCCCCCGAAAAAAACAAAAAAAAAAACCAAACACCAAACCCAAAAAACAAACAAACAAACAAAAACAAAACAAAACAGTCGGCCTTGTACTATCCTTTCTGGAAAGGTGAGCAATTTTATTTGCGTGTCTACAGATGGATTCCGATATTTGCATCTCCCAGCCTGTAAAGGGCAAGGTATCTAGCGACTATCCTTGAGATCGAGGTTCTGAAACTAAAGCTGCCCGTGAACTTTGAGACCAGCGAGAGGTTAGTCCCGCTGCATCGACAGGTATGAAAGCAGCTGCAAGTGAACAGACGAAGAACACCAACTGGAGATTGTAAATACAAGTGGCTTCGATCGTACAGACTCAGTTACCCTTAGTTACAGCCCCTGGCTTGATACAGAACACCTCCCGACCCCTCCAACCACATTGTTTTTAGAACAAGTCCGGTTGTTACTCTTGAAAGCGAAAACTTGTGGTTGGTTGGTCATGTTATCAACCTTTGGTAAATTTGCAGGTATTATCTTATTAATTAGACATCACTGGGTGCACCTGGCCACATAATGGGTTATTTCCCCTGGCCACATGACCATGGGGTCTGCTTGGAGTGGTCGGAAGAAGACTAAGAGTGCGCATGCCAAAAGGCCACATCCGGAACTTGTACATATGTCACATGGTTCGTGACGACAGTAACAAATGTTTAGGAGGGCTGAGTGGCGAGCTGGAGAGAGGATGTCAGCTTCTTCAAGTAAGATATTAAAACTGTAAAATAGATGTTAGCGACCGGAAGTTTGTATTTGTAGTGGAATTAATAAAGTGTAAGAAGAACAGTTTGTGAGTTATAAATTATTGTCTTGTATTATTTTTCCGCTGCTGTCTTCTCTTATTTCCCTTCCATCCTATGACCCTTACCCTGTTACAAAACACTTGCTTGGAGTCCATGATGGCAAATATTGGAAACTCTCCATGTTTATTTTCTTTTTCCTGTTTGTTCAAGACAACTCTCAATTTTATATTCTCCCCCTCGTCATTGAGTTACTTCCTGATACTCAAAATTGGACTTTCTCTCTTGCCTGTAACTGTTACATATCTATTTATTTATTTATTTATTTATTCATTCATTTATTCATTCATACAGAACGATCTTAACTATATGGAAGCTAAATGGTTAGGTGGATGGCAAAAAGTGTTTAAACTTTCTTGCGATTTTGCTCTAATCTCGGACAATGTTTTACCGGGACCAAGAAGATGGCAGATATGTTTCCACAAAACGTTTTGACCGACTTGTCTGACGAGAAGGATTCGCGCTCGCGTGCTGAAAACTAAAGAAACAATTCTAACGGCTACTTAAGGCAAGAAAAGACAGACAGAAATAGCAAACACAATCGTTAGCATCTGGAGTAGGCGAGTCTCATGGACGTGCAAGAAGGAAGAGCAAACAGCAGCATCTTTAGTAAACAATGTCTGTTGTTTGACGAATCGATAACAGATCCATGGACTCTACAATTGAACACTTGGTTGTTTTCTAGTTTTTTACTTTTTCTTAACTGCTTCACACGATGTCGGGTTCATTCAGAATGCAACAAGTCATGATGGCTGTGGGGTTTCTCAATGAATTAGTCATGGATTTACTTGACGGAGAAATGTCAACATTTTCTGTCCTGTACTCGTACCTTTAGGGTCATGAACTGGATGGGACATGAAGCTATCATAGCAGACTATGTTTATGGTAAGACAACTTAAATAACTACGTGAGGGGCATAGCTCTCGCAATAAATAAATAAATAAATAAATAAATAAATAAATAAATAAATAAATTAACACCACAGGAAAATGCTGAAGATCGGAATCAGCTTGTGGTCTCAGAAACTGAGCTGTTTTCTACTGATATATATATATACACATAAAAACTATCTGTAGAGGAGACTTTTAAACTTTTTGACAGTAAAACTTTGAGAAAAAAGGAGACATGTTGGGTTGGTGTTGTGAAGGTTTTTTTTTTATTTGTTTTTGTTTGTCTTGTTTCCTAGTTAGACAACCAAGCAGCATTGCTGAACACCAACAGCGCCTCTGACTACATTGTGTGAACTAATGTACACAGCATCCACGGCATCACGGGAAGGCAGAATGGAAATGTTTTTCTACATCACGTTTGCTACACACTTCAAACGACAGCTGCGACAAAGTGTTTCTCAAAATAACGAGGTCATAAAACAAAACAAAAATAAACAAAGCTGCCTGTGAAGCTGATGCCTGGAGCAGTGGACAGCGAGAAAAACAAAAGCAAACTGGCGCAGGAAATAAAATGAGAATCACAAGCGCCAGACGAGAAGTCACGAGAAACAGCGAGATGTGCACGAGACGACAGATGGCGCTGTACTCACCTGCTGCTCATCTGCGTCACGACAACGTCGGTCTCCGCGGCGTTCGTCATGTGACCTGCAAATCGACCGACGGGTACAGAGTCAGTTCTTCCCTTCAAGACAGCCGTGATGCACAGAGCATACAACTGCCTGGGGTACCCAGTGCACCCGGCAACAGGTGTGCAGGTGTCAGACATGATCGGGTGGCCTTCACACCGCCATCAGCTTCCTCAGTTGCTGGCTCGGGGTAAAACTCAACCAGCCAGCCAACCAGCCAGTGACCCTAACTTACACTCTCACTTACTGTGTCATTATTGTTCGGTAAAGTTTTCAGCTGTTCACTGTTCACCTGTTCATATTCCACATCTCACATTTATAGTCAATCGTCCTTCAGTTCAAATCTTCTCGAAGATAAATCATTGTGTATTGTCTGTATCACACATGGACAGGGTAGGTAATATCGGTAGCTAGCAAAACTATTGAACAATGTCCATGAGTCTTGTAACAAAACTATTCTCCATGGCAACAATCAGTTGCAGTATCAATACATATGTCCTGTCCCCTCAGTGTCGGCACTCAAAACAGTTTCTTGTGTCCAGGTGCACTCATCACTGACCCTTCCTTCGAAGGAATAAGTAAAGGAAGCCAAGCTCTTGCTACACGAGAGATGAAGGCTGTTAATGTTATCATCCGTGCAGTTGTCTGTATTCTCGCCTAGCCACACCCTGTGACCAGATTTCTAGAAGGTTCTACGAGCAAGGTGTAACTGAGCATCCCTTCCCACCTCCCACCTTTTACGAGACTGTTTGCAATAGGACAGAGATCGCAGCTCCGTGTGGAGTCTACTTATCTCTTTTTCTTAATTTTCAGTTTAAAAAAAAAAAGAAAAAAAAAAAGAAGAAGAAATAATTGATTACGTGGAACGAACTTCTCTACTGAGCGACATGCAGGTTTCAAGATACGAAGGAGCTGGAGCCAGTGTCAAGAAAAGTTAGTAATATTTGCATAAATGAGAAGAGGCAACAGTCAGGTACATTCTCACCTTTGCTGAGTCACACAAGCTACAAACATCATCTTACCTTGATCACCTGGCACGCACATCAACGTGCAGCTCCAAGTCTGCTTCCGGCAAAGCCACATCCACGTGTGTGTGTAGGTAGCTACACTTCAGTCTCGGTTCCTGGGGTTGCCTTGGCGACGAAAAGTAATCCCAGAGGGAGGCTAACGTGTCACGAGACGACTGGTGTGACGAGTGGCTGATGACGTAATAACGGCGGCAACGGACGGCAGTTACTGGGAGTGACGACCGTGAAGACGGAGTCTGGTCGACTTCGGTTCGAAGATCGCGAAACAGCTGTCAGTTGTTTTTATTTTATTTATTTATGAATTTATTTTTGTCGCGTTGGCTTGGCAACGTAGTAGCCATCGGTCAGGCGGAAGAACCTGTAGCGGCAGTGCAGTCTAACCCAGCTGACCTGTGAACTGGTTCGTGTTCAGTTCATGTTCACGCATGCGCAGACAGAGTAAGGAAGACAAGGAACGAGGGAGAAAGGCGAAAGAGCAGGGAGGGTCTCGGGGGTTAGCCATGGGCCGGGAGCAGCTGTGGAAGCACACGCCGATCAAGGGGGTAGGTAGACTATCCAGGGGTCATCGTCTACAGTCTTGGTCACAAGATAAAAATAGTTTTTCTTTCACCTTGTAAAGGTATAAAACTTGCTAGAGCTGTAGGTGGCCAGCTCAGGTAAATCAAAGTCTGGGGTAACGATGTACCTGTGGTTCATAACTGTGGTCACCGGTGCTGTTTGTAGTCGACCCTCATTACTCTCATTTGCTATTTGTTCTTTCTCATTAAGTTGCTAAGCAAAAAAGGGAGAGAGTAAACAAACAAACAAACAAACAAACAAACAAACAAACAAACCAGCGAGAGAATGAATAAACAAACTAACGGACGAATGAATGAATGAATTATAGAAATATCCTAAAGATCATCAAGTACGCTGCTTATTTTGCTACTGGTGATTTATCCAGTACCCACGTGACTCAGCCCGTACCCACGTGACTCCACCCATACCCACGTGACAGCACACACTCACCCTGGAAGCAGGTTTTCTGGAGCAGAGTCTGCAGACTGTGTGGCAAGGGAAGCAGTCGGTCCTCTCGCAGTCTCCTCTGGCCACTTGACAGTGGTTTCCCCTGCAAGAGAAATATTTTCTTTCGAACCTGATCGGCTGTTGCAGGAAATAAAGAATATTTTTTGCCTTTTTTCCGGTGCAAAACCCGTGAATAACATTTACTGCCGGGAATTTTATCAGGGACTGACACGCAAAACCCGTGAACAACTTGTCCTATCGCACGTTTCTTTCAGAGATTGACATGGACAGTTCGAAGGATAAAATAATTAATGAACATCCAGGCTTAACCCAATGGTTAACACGATATTAAAAGAAAGACTAGAAGTTCATGAACAGGACAGGCTAAAAAAAAAAAATTGAAAAAGTGAAGGCATACTTTGCAAACTATAGATTTTCCCTTCTATATTTTTCGACATTTATTTTTCTTTACACTCTGACTGCCACTGCAGGTGTCTTGATATCAGCTCACGAGTTAGAAATCAGAAACTCGTTACATCAGGACTCCATGGTGTGTATGAACACAGTTCATGAATGTTAGTGCCAACACCTGAGAAACACATTACCTAGCGACTTCATGGTGTGGTGTATGGTTGTCCTCACAATCCCGTTCAGCTTTGACTTGTTGCCTGGACCTGAAAATTTAATACCTGGACTACAATTGCTGAAATAGTCACAGCATGCTTTCTAAATACTCCATTAGGACACATCTTGCTTGCTATGTTCGATGCATTTGTTTACCTCGGGCGACATGTTTAGATATAAACACAAACATTAACTGAGCTTGGACGATTTTAAACAGTGTATCCGAGTGTAATTATTATTGGAACACCTCAGCTGAGCTCGGTGCAAGAATGCTAGTGAATAAGCTTCCTTTATTCTTCAGACGAAAGCTCAAATGCACCCCTTCTCCGACGATGATGATAAAGTTAATAATAATAATAATAATAATAATAATAATAATAATAATAATAATAATAATAATAATAATAATAATAACAACAACAACAATAACAAATTATTATTATTATTTTGTTTACTTTTAAGGCCTTCCCCGGTCTTATCGACATCCGCTTTGCTGGTCGCATCAGCTTTTGTTGCTCCTCTGCTGCTCAGGATGGACTTCCTGGGTGTTGAGGTGCCAGGGATCTTGCCCTTTGACCCTCTCCCCAGTAAACGTGGGGTTGACGCCTGTTCCGGTTCCGCCACCATGTTGCCGTCTGACGTCACTAGCAGACTGCGAAAGCGACTCTCGAAGTCCTCCGTTTTGATGGACTCGTTGTCGGTGGTGTAACCAGTGGGCAGTCTCACGAGGGACAAGAACTGAGGTTCTTGCTGGGATAAGAAGGACGGCGATGACACTTTGTGGAGAAAGGAGACAGGACTGGGGCTCCCTTCCAGAAATCAAAAACAAAAAATAATTTTGCTGGGGTATCATCACTCGTCATTATTAAATAAGTTAGGAGTATATTAAATTAAACCAGTTAAGGTAAACTCTGTACCCTCAAGATCCCTAGTCCGCCTTTACCATTCACATCACGTTTCCTTTATTTATCTCACATCGAGAAGCTGCTTGCGATGAGCCCCTTACCCTTCTTTCTCGACATGATCTCCTTGAACCTGTTGTCGATCTTGGCGGCGGCTAAAGAGTCAAGGTCACTAGGCTGGTCATCTGTCACCAGTCGATCTCCAACTGTGTCGTCTGGTGAGGTGAGAAACGTTCGTGTGTTACACAAACTGCGAAGTTTCTCGAACACACACACATCAATACACAGGACAGGAAACAGCAGTACAACACAAAGATATAGAAGAAGCAGAACATGTGGGAAATAAATACAGAGTATGGTCGCTTTCCTCAAGATTTCAGGTTTACAGATTAGAGGCCATTGCAACACGTGTTTCTATAAAAATCAAATTAAATTTTGTTGAAAAATCGGTCATTGACATGCATTGCTGGCGCCATTCATCAACCTTCTAAACTGTGGTCTTCTTTAAATTCTAAAATAGCTTGGTCGTGTTGTAAACTATAATGAATAAAGTACTAATATTTACAGTATAATAAAAGGAGAATGATATTTATACTGTTTGTTTTCACAACTGCATCACTGACGTCAGGCTGTGACTCAAAACACGGGTGGAGGGAGACCTTGGGTGGGTACCTACCGTCTGTGGCGGCGTCTGTCAGCCCGGGGTCGGTGTACATCTGCGCCAAGCCTGCAACCTTCTCCTTCTGCTGCTCAGCATCAGGGGCGACAACTACCCGACTGCTTCCGGTGCCGAAGCCGGTGTCGGAGCTTCCGGTGGACTTGAGTTGCCATGACAACGTCAGCAGAGGAGACGGGGATTTCAGTCTGGCCGCAGACGGCGGCCTCGGGTGTGTGGCAGTTGCCTTCAGGACGACAAATGTGGATGAAATGAAGGTTTTGTGACAGTCTGAACTATATTTAAAACTAAGGAAGACGGTAAGGATGAATAAAAATAAAGATAAAAGACTACATTTGTTTTTGTGATTTATTTCTTTCCTTTTTTCCTCCTTACTTTCGTCTTCATCGTCGTATTCTTACTTTTCTAATTCTTGTGACATATTCTTTCTTTAATTTGATTATTTGTATATTTTACTATATTACTATTCGTTATAGCCCCATACCACACACACGCGCGCGCGCACGCATGCGCACACACACACACCAAGGAGGGTGAGGACGACATGGCGGCGAGCTCAGCATCGATCTTCTCGAGCACGTGCGACACCGGGTCCTTCTTGGTCAGCGACGACATGCTGAACGTTGACGACAGCAACAACTGGCCGCTCCGACGATTCAGTAACTCTTCTCGTTCTCCTTTAGAAGCGTCTGCGCAGAAGAGATGAAAGATGACTCCTGAACATGTCTCTAGTAAACGATGTTTACCCGCTTACCATGAAGCACACAGACCAAGATGTCCTACTCACCCACAGGTGTTGTTACCTCATTTGCTTTCAACTCACCTGTGGCCGAACCTGACTTTACAGCTCCTTCAGAAGCATCGCTCCACTCTTCGTCCGCATCAAGACCGTCCATCCGGCCTCCCGCTGGGGCAATACCAATCGTCGCCCCTCACCCTCTAAGGGACGTGATCGACGCTGTCGTCAGACGAAAGAAAGCAGAAGTAATTACAAATCATCTCGATGTGTATTTTTCTCCTCTATTTTGTGATGAAGTCTGTAAAGACCTGGGTTTCTAAGAATTTTCAGTGAAAGTCTTTCGCTAACGTTTCATAACCGGTTATGGAGAAGGTCTGTTGAACCTGGAATATTTACAAACCTTTACAGGTTCTTAAATAAAGAAGAAAAAAAGAATTTTCTTTTAGTGTAAGGACAAACAACAATTATATCAACTCTCCCTTTGTATTTTAACACCTACCCAACACCTTCTCTCTCTCACACACACATGCGGACGCACTCGCGCACAACATGCAACCTGTGAGCTGGTCTGTGCAAGAAGTCACGAACAAGTCTCGTTTTTAAAGGCAGGGACTCCGGGTATCGACCCTCAACCTGTTTCGCACGCTCCTTTGAGTCGCTTTCGTCAGGTACAATCACCTTTCATTATATCGCTCCTCGCCTCAAGTTTATTGTTACACTTTCCAGGCGGAACGAAATGAAATTACTGAGGCAAGTGAGGATCGCCGTGAATTCACAATCAGTTTATAATATAACTTCCTTCATTTCTGTCCCCTCTCCCCCCGAAAAAAAAATTCTGTCGATTTTTTAAGTAGTGTGTGTAGTAGGGAAGGTGAGGGGTGTGGGTAGTCACACCTGGTGGAACAGAAATAAAGCCGATGTCCCAGTTCTTTTACTGGGGGTGAGACATTGTAGAAGTGGGGTTAAGCGTTTGAGTTTTTTAATAATAATAATAATAATGCGACAGAAAGGAATGTTTCCAAGCAAGAAGTATAATCAAGATGTGACATTCGTATTTCACTGTCTCTACCTGGACGCATGCTGCAGTCCACACGAAGGGTTTATTTAATCTAACCCCACCCTTACCCCATTCACCATCTTTTCTTTCGAGGAAAATTTACGGTTTTGCGCTCTTTGCTTTTGTGTCGGGTATTCAGCCCTCGGTAGAGAAGGTCAGTCAAGTCCAAGAGTTGTGTCGACAGGACTGCACCGACTGACATTGTAAGACTGACAGCCAGTCCCTCCCACTAGACAAGCGACCATTGTGGTGAATAACATCGATCCACTGACGACAGATACAAATGGAGAATCTTTAAAGGTCTTGTCAAAGGTGTTACGAACGTTGCATTCCTAGACCCCAGGAGTATCGCCGAGTTTTCGGGAAACCCTCCACGTGTATCGTGCACGTGTATCGGTGGACTGCTGTCTGTCTGCCGAGACCAACGCTGAGAAGGTAGTCTCGGCGAGCCTAAAGAATGAATGTGACTAAACCGGAAGCTTTGTACACACCTGCCTCGTTCTAGTAGTTAACTGAAATAAAGTCATCTGCATGCAGTCCATTAATACAAGTCCATGGTGGGCCCGGTCTTAGTAGCGATCTGTCTACCCTGGATGAAAAAAATGTCTGAATGTTGTTTGTTCTCCAGGGGTAGAGGGCGACACAGACTGCGACACTCCTCAGTTCGTATCGACTGGCCTTTCATCTAAATATCATGATGTGAACCACCCATGCATCCTTCGACTGATCCATGCAACTAAACATACGTTCACGTCATAGGTCAAAAACACACTTTAAAATAAACACCAGGACAACCTATCGCAGAAGATAACAAGACAAACCTTTGCTTAGAACCGTGAGACCGGCACTTTACGAAACACTTAGAGCGAGGGTTTTTTTCCCCTTTTGATGGAACTCTATTATGATTTTCTCCAAGAAGAAGAAATTTTGATAAGACTGGCTGTGAAGCAGACCTTGACACAGCCTGAAAGGCCTGCCCACGGGAAAGCTCGCTCACTTAACAGCGAAAGTCGTTCAAGCGAAGATTTATGTTGAAGCAGGTCGAGTAGCGATCCGCTCCAAGGGGGCGATAATTCGTGTGGCATTGCTGGCTTACCTGCCCTGGGGGACTGTGACATCATGCTGCACGTGTGCCAAACGTCTTCGTGCGAACGTGAGTGTGTATACGCGTACCTGTGTATGTGTGTGTGTTAGAGGAGGGAGTTGGGAAACGAGGGAGACGAGTATTGTTTATGAATTGGTATGTCTGTACGTGTACCTGTTTATGTGTCCGTGCGTGTCTCCTCCGTTATTTGTCTGCATGTGAGACATGTCTTCTGCTCTTACACGCTGTATTCACGCCATTAACATGACACAATACTTCATCACTTCTGTGTGTATACCTCACACTTCCAGCAGCAACACTCCCTCCATTCCTAACTCCTGAAGAAGTCAAAGGTCATCAAAAGTACCCGAGACACGACAGACCTAACCGTAGCTGCACGAGCTCCACACCCACAATGCATCAGGCCTTGCGTTCCAACCTACTTACTGTACATAAGTTTTTATTTAAACAGTGTCGGTGTTGTCCCCGCCGCTCGCACCTCCGCTGGGAGGTCTGGCAGTAAATTCTTTGAATGTCGGTGGCGTTGGTATTGTCGGTGGGTGAGGGTGTGATCTAGGTCGGCTGCCAGGTAAGAGAAGTCAGGCAAAGGTCGGACATTAATGGCTGGAATGTGGGAGGCTCGCACTTTCACGCTGACCCAGTTTTAAAAAAAAAAAAAAAAAATAAAAACACACACACACACTTTCTTGTCTTCTCCTCTCTCTCGTCATCCTCTCCGCTCTCATTCATCTGACCTCAAACGACAACGACACACAGCTGCATTTGTTTCATGGTGACCACCACACAGCTGCACTCACCTCAACGACTACTTTCACACAGCTGCCCTGCCTTCAAATAAAGATTCTCTTCACACAAGTTCTGACCTCAGAACAAGCCGCACCATACGGACCTCCTCCCTGAAGAGCGATCAGCGGGGTTGAAGTCCATCCTCCCGCTAGTCGATCACACAAGCCGATTCTGGTCTTTGAGAACCACATCCGTCAGGATGAGGGCACCGACTTCAAGAGGATCAGAGACGACATCAACAGCCTACAGCCCACTCCACCCTATCATATCCACCCCACCCTACTCCTTCACCCCACTCCAAGACAGTCATGGGAGGACAGAAATGTCGCAAGATCAATAATCTTCCTAGCTTTTATTCTTCCACGCCTTGGCGTACACACACACACACTTGCACACACACACACACAAGCAGCAAGCAAGAGAAGATGGAGGTGCCAACGCTGCAACGACTGACGGAGCGATTAATAAGAATCGATACAAACAAACCGTTACAGGTTCACGAGGTTACTTCTGCCCGGCTGGGTGTGGACCGAAACGATACAATCTGAGTGAGTGAGAGAGTGAGATGGACGAGTGCAGTATTCGATCAACTGATAACGATCACTTAATCGACACGAGATTTTTTTATGAATGTCTGTCATGAAATATTTGAAATGTGTGTCCATACCAGGTTTAAGTCTTCATACGTGTATATACTTGTCTCACATGACTTCTGTCTCTCTTTAGCTCTTGTCACTCTTGAATGTATGAACTTTACCAGCCAAGTTTTAAGAAAGACATAAAGTGCAGCAGTGAGGTCAAAGGTCACAAAAACCAGTCGGCTTTTTTCCGGCATCAGCATCAGTCAGATGAGTGTGAGCGACATAGTTCACTGAGCTTCCTAGAGATACCTGATGTCAGTCATTTCACACTGGTGTGTACACACAAAGCTTGCTGTGACAGCTCGACATTGAGAAGCAGGTGGAGGAAGGACAGCAGAGTTTGAGGTCGACACACAGATACACAGATCTCATATCTAAGTAATGACAAGATGGCGCTGATGATAGTAGAAATTAATAAAATGGCCCAGGAAAAAATGAAAAGTGATGCCGACACAGAAATCCCTCCAGAAACGTAGCAAATATCATAACAGATGGACTGATGAACGAACATCAAAACTTCAACTGACAAAAAGTCAGAGAGAGTTGTCACCCCTGAGCCAGTTAGGCAAAGGGACATCACTCTTTTCCAACATTCTCAATGACACGTGATCTTCTCCATAAATAAAGTCACTCATTTTTTAATTCTCTCATTCTTTCATTTAAATACCGGGTTTAACACGGTTTTTTTTTTATTTGCTGTTCGTTGACCCTTGCACTAGTCCTTTCATGGAAGAGATCGTCTGATAATGTTTTCTGTCGCCTTTCGCCTTTACTTCCCCTCGCGCCCTCCCCGTGGCCCATAAATCAGCACCAAGCTGGGGGTAGACACAGATTCCAATGCAGAAGGTTCGTCTTCTGGGTAAACGACCAGTCCAGAAAAATAAAGGAAGGTCAGCTATCTGTTTAAGCATGTCAGTGTCTTCGCGGTAGGTTGGTGACAAAAGTATGGGGTGCACACCCCGCCACCAGGTGTCCTCAGCGCCCACTCAAGTGTCGTGCAAACAAACCTTTGATCCACATCACGGACTACCTGCGACTTACCGGGTACAATACCCCACAGGGAACACAACACCTAGGGATGAGCTAGAATCAAGTGGAATGTGATATATCCCTGATCGAAAAATGCAGCCGCAATGAGAGACACATTAGTTAATATCACGAGACATTCAAGAAAAGCTGTAACAATTAAAAATATAAAATTCATGTTCTTGTTCTCGTGAAACAAGGTTAGTTGTAAATCGGGAACAGATTCCTGAAATTTGTTGATGAATAACCTAGAATTTGTCCAGCATCGTCGTCGTCGTCTGAAAAGTCTATGATGGTCTACATCAGTCTAGTATTATTTCTGACTAAAATCGTAACTACTTTGGAGATGATTGTTTCCATGAATTGGTCAAAGTATCCGTACCTCATAAATCAGAGTGTCCATGACCCTCTGTACATGCGCGCGAACACACAAATACACACGAACACACACACTAACACACACGCACACACGTAGACTTACTGTCTACTCACATGCACACTTACACTGGATTTATGACATGGGTGCAAACCCTTCAAGAGGATTTGTTCCTGGCGAGGACCTCGAGGGTGCAGTAGCCTTATCTTCACTTTTGTTAGTCTTCCTCCCCTTCTCCTCCCCATTTCCCGCTCCCTTACTCGTTCCCCCTCTCCATTCAATCAACAAAAATCAGGTTGAGAAGGAAGCTACACTTCGCGGTGAATCCTTCAGTGAAGTATGACACAGTCTCCACCCTTCAGTGAAATACAAGGTCATCCACCCGTTAAAAAGTTCTAAGTCGAAATGAGGGTATCTACCCTGACAGGTCAATAACTGCACGGCACGTAAAATACATTCAGCCACACGCCTCATTAACGACCCGGGTATCCACAGCCCTCCAGTTAGGAAAAGAACCAGAAGACCAGCTTACACAGTCTTCCATTGTGACAGCTGGGTAGCAGTTATCGCCTTCGTCTACCCGACCTCTACTTTCCTTTCCAAACATCCGTCTAAAGCTCTTGACACCTTTCCTTCCATTTGTAAACATTCATTTTCCATAAAATCCATATTAAATACCTCCAGTGACTTCCGGTAAACATCATTGCACAACGAAACTCTACTTTATTCGATCACTGATCTCCTGTAATCATCCTTATAAGACTAAGCTCAGGTTTAACTAATTACCTGCCAGTGCCTGTCAGTGCCAATTCATCTGTCACTACGCTTTCACTGATGAATTACCTTTCAATGACAATCTGTAAACATCCACCTAATCCAAGCTCTCGGCAAACTGATTACCGTTCAGTGCCTATCCGTAAACAGCCAGATGAGACTAAATTCTCCATTACTTACTCGTCAGTCATTTATCTCATCGCAAGTGCACGCGCCTGCCTCCCACGTGCACACCAACATGGAGCCGCGAGTCAGGACGAGATTTTCAAATGTTGATGCTCGATATTTCACTCAACATGTCACGGTGACCCGATACAACGAAAAGGAATAGCTGGTACCCGGGGTGACATCTTGAAGCACCACCAAAACCAACTAAATTGTCCCCCCTGCTTCCGTGTCAGGTTGCCTCCCGTGTCTGCCCCCCAGGCGCTCGACAAAGTAATGTTTGGTATTAGCAGCCCCTCGCCTGCCTCGTAGATGGTAACGTCAACGGGCAAAGAGAAAATTAATTTCCAACAATTTAAAAAAAAAGTGAATATAATGTCAGGTTTTATCTTTGACACGGACCTATTCTTACTCCTGCCACCCGGAGCAGCGCAATAAATCGCGAGACTTGGACACACAGGGATGACAACGAACTTCCAAGGCAAAGTCAGAGTGAAAAGTTTAAAAAAAAATATTAAAAAAAGTAGAGGTCAAGGGATAGTCTTACTCCTCTGAAATTTATGTCAAGACAGAGAGAAAGAAAGTTTAGGCCGTGGTCCAAGTTGAGAGAGAGGACATCAAATTAAAAAAAAAAATGTTCTTTAAAGGGTGGTTGACGCAAACAAAATGAAAGTTCGTTATAGGTATCAAACAGAGAAAGGTATGAAGATGTTTTTCTTGCGAGTTTTGTGAGATCAACTTGTCACAGAAATGAGCAGAACAAAAACAGAACTAGGAACTTTAACTCGGTAAATTAGTTTTGAAAAAACGAAGCTAGTTTCCTAGAAAAATAGTTGTGAATGTTGAATTAATATATATTTCTGCACTATGAACTATGTCCACTGAATTAATTTCTAACTTCCGGCGCTACTGAAGCCCGCATCCAATGCAAAAGATTTGATGGTATCTTTGTGAGGCCTTCTCGGTCTGCACCCCTACTGATGTTTCCCAACCCTGATGAGAACAGAAATGTTCCAAGGTTCGTATCTCACGAGACACAAAACACGAACTAAACACGTTTATACTTTAGAAATTAAAATCTTATAATGAATTCACCCCTCCTCCTATTTGAAAATGATTTGGCCCGTGGATTAGCTTCCATAGTCCAATGTGATTAAAGAAAAAATTATTTTAACAGTCACGGAAACATTTAAGGACCCTTCGAGATAAAAATGAAGAGAATTTGGAAGGATTAAATTAATTAAATACAAATAAAGAGCTGAGCCACTTAGATCATGTCATTAGCACTTTAAATTTAAAGTTTTGTCTCTGTATTTCGTAAGCATGTGAGTCCTTTAATCTGTCCAGCGGACAACACTTACTATTTCTTATTTAGAAAACAAATTTCCAGGTAAGAGGTCAACCTGATATCATTGTCTTTTTTTTTTTTTTTTGGTTTTCACTTTTTTAAACACATTTATTTACATTTTAAATGTTTTCCAAAATGTCTGTTTCATCAGACTTTGTTGACATGTTATTATCTCTTTGACCTCATTCTTACGTCACGTGACCTGGGAATCCCTGTAAAGTGTTGACGAAGTGGTTGCAATCTTGACCTCTCCAGGGTGAGACAGTGTGCGTGTTGGTGTGTGTGAGGGTATGAGTACCGCACTCAAGACCATGCCTACTCTCTCACACGTGTACAAGCAGGTGCAAACTTGGGTCAGAAGGACAACAGAGAAGCTTACACCTGTGTAAATACAATAACGAGGAGTAGACAATGAATGAATATTCATAGAGTCACAGACGGACACACACTCAAACACACACTCTTTCTTTCTTCCTTTCTCTTCCTTTTTTTCTTTTATTTACTTTTTTTTTCTTTCGTTCAAGAAGAGCTAGCATTTCTGTTATTGGTCATTATTATGTCTCACTGCAGTCTCAAGGTTCATTACTCCACCAGTAACTTCGAGAAGATTTTTTTTTTTTTTTTTACAATCAAAGTAATAAAACATCAACGTGAAAGTAAACAATGTATTTTAAAACGCTCAGTGAAGTGTCGTGGCATTCATGAGCGATTTTAGTGGAGTAGGCGATCGGACCTGAGCAGACGATCAACTGTCGTGGGGTCCGGGGTAGCAGACGATCACACGACCCCCACCATCGTCAGTTATTGGGGTACATGGCGGTGGGTGAAGATTATTGCTTCAGATACCCGCTTTTGTGACTCCTAACAAAACAGTATTGAATCATGGAGCTCGGGGAACGCACCGTGTGACAAAAGGCCGAACAGCAACGGTTCTGTCAGCAGACGACAACCAGCGGAACTGCCGGCACTCACGCCTTGTCTCCCCCCGACTTCAGTCAGCCGTGGCCAAAGGCGATCAGATAGGAGGATAGAAAGAAGAACACGGGGAAGAATGAGAAAGATATTGCGTGTGAAGGTGAGAGGGAATGGATGGGGGTGAGACGATCATGTAGAGGGGAATGAACGCCGACAAGCAGAGCTCGTTGCCATGAGCGACTACTACCTGGCATACTTCTAGCGTGCAGCTCCTCCTACCTGTGCCTCTGACCTTAGCCAACCGACAGGTGAAGGAGGTCTCTTGTGATCTTGTGGTCCTTGGATGGGAAGGCGATGGTGTTTTAAGCCGAGCCACTAAATATGCTAAATGATGGCAAGGCAACCAGCCCTGTAAACAAATGCAAAGAAAAAATAGGGTGCCCGAGATGAGATCTGAACCCAGAACAACCAGGTGCTAATCATTGCACCACCGGACCGCCCCTCGGTCGTTGTGGAGTGTTGGAGACCGTAGTTTTCGCAGGGTACACTTCTTCCCTCCTCTCTCTCTCATTGACTTTCCTTCCTCAACCTTGTTGAGGGTCTAGAAGGTCGTTCAACAGCTGGATCAAGTGAAGAGAGTTTGCTTCTTCAGACAGGTGTCAAACCGATCTACCCGTACAAAAGTTATAGCTCCTGTTTGGTTGTCTCCTTTTCCGACAGACAGGTGGACACATTTTCTTCCACACATGGATGTCTCTTAAAACCGTTGTCAGGTTATCGTCTGCGTTTTACTGAGAACGTTCATATCGGCACGTTTATGATAATACCCGGTCTCCCCTTCACTCCCTTCCTACTGATTACACAACCACACCCTCCAAAAGAAGTCCCCCCAGCGTTTAATCTGCTGACATTAACATTCACGATGAAATCATCACCCTCCACCCCTACATCAGTAATCCAAACACTATCCGATCTTCTACACCCTGTGACCCTTGTGTAGCGCCAGGTGGGTATTCCAGGGCAGGTAAGGAATATCTTACCTGGCTGCTTCCATATCATGCTGTTCTCGGGCAGTCAGTCGGTGCACGCAAGCTCGCCAAGAGTTAATCCCGACGATAAAAGAAGTCCCCCCCTACACACACACACTTTTGTGTTCAGTCGACTTTCAATCTTCATTCGCAATATTACTGAGGGAACAAAAGCAAGCGAAGACGACCTTTCTAAATATTATTAATATATGAGCCATGTATAATCGCGAAGGGTATTTTTCCCTCGACAAGCAGGAAAGAAATATAAAGATATCCTCATTGTCTGTTCAAAAGAAATTCTCACGGAATGATCATTTCAATCAACTACTTTATATATTTTTAATAAGAGTGAACGAAGTCGCTCTCGACTTTATGTTAGAGGTATACGGGGTGCTCACCCTACTCTCACACACTGGAATAGCCTCTATCCTTGTCATACTTGTTACATAGGTGTTACATAGGTGTTACATGCTTGTTACATAGGTGTTACATGCTTGTTACACAGTTTTTACACTTGTTGACTCTGTCGACAAGGTGAGAAACGTTTCAACTGAGTAAATATTAAAGTCGTAGGTTCCTGTGACTCACCACAAACCCGATCGTCGGAGAAGGGAACAATAAAAACACTCATCAGCCTCAACCGAAAAAAAGCTTTAGCTATGACAATAATAGCTTACTGACATACTTCTGTCTTCTGTGACAACTTACTATCTCATATATATATATGATATGATTTTTAAGTGATGCTCTTTGAACAAAATAAGTTGTTTACAAGGTAAGTTTTTAAAAAAAAAAAACAAAGTTGAATAAAATAAACCAAAATAAAATAAGGTCCCCCGCAATACGGAATTTTCCCAGATAAGGTTTAGTTTGAACATCTGCCAACAAGGTAGAGAGAGGGTGTAGAGACTGTAGACTGTAGACTGTAGGTATTTTGAGGTCAACTAAAATTTGACAGGATTGTGTGTTCACGTTCTATTTACAGTTTGCCTACTTGTGAATGCCCTGAAAGGTTGGTAGGATTGACCACTGAGTGAAGGGGTGTGAGCTTCCACACAACAGTACAGGGTGCGCACGACAGGGTACATTTAGCCATTAAGTGAATGTTTATGGACTTGTAATGGCCAGCACGAGATAGGGTGGACGCGAGAGCTGAGGGTTTGCTTGAACACGACGACTGCCAATAAATGTCCACACCTTGATTTGTGTGGGTCCTTTGAACATTTCCTCTTTGAAGACTGATGGGAATTATGGGATATACGTTGATACCAAACTCGCATGTATTTGTATTCATGAATGAATGCAAGTATTCACGCACACATATGAGAGAGAGATTGTGTGTGTGAGAGAGAGAGAGAGGGAGAGAGTATAGTATAATTTATATACATACATACATCACATACATCCATCCGATGATTTGCTTGTGTGTACACTCGACATGTATACACACATACCAGCAGACAGCACAACAGCAATGTTTTCTCTAATACTAATACACACCCAGGTGAATGAATGTTTGCACCTCTCTGAGAATGTGTAGGTGTGTTCACATCTTACCTGCTAGTGCCCGTGGCCTGATGTCATCGCTCGGTATTGACGAATTCCTGAAGGTATATCAAGGTCAGTCAACAGGTGTAATCCAAACCACGACGAACTGGATGGTGGAGGAGGAACACAACAGCCGGCTTTACTTTCTACAGAATTCACAGTACGGTTCTCCCACCTGCAGGTAACTTGCTCAGTGATGTATTGCTTCTTGTGGATGCTGTCCTGTCCTTTCTCTGTGTGTGTCTTCTGGATAGTCGTCTGTCTCACAGAGCACACCGTTTCCACTGCGATGGCTGGGGTTCACTTCCCGTGAAATCACAGTCATGTGCGTGTGAACACGCCCCATCAAGCAGGAGCAAGCAGGTTACAAGTCGAACAAACCCTGACCACATTCCGCTCCTGAAGTCTGTCCACAGAACCTGCTGACTTGACCCCGACGACCCCGTTCCACTGGACAAAGGAGATGGGGGAGGGTACAGCTGACCAGCTTTGGGGGGAGGGGTCACCCTGACCGAGTCACTCGATAATCCTCGGACAAATCTTCTATCGTCGACGAGTCACGATGTCGTGTTGCTATTGGCGACACTTCTGGACCTGGCTGTACCTAGAGCTGATGATGGGAAAGTTGAACGATAAATGAATAACTGCGTTAATTAACCCAGTGGGTGTTTATATTCGGGAAGGGAGCTATTACAAAAGTTACAAAAATAAAGACAGAACAAATTAAATTACAAGATGAGGATAAGGCAAGTGGTGCATCATAGAAAACTTATAATCAAGACCTATCTAAAGAGACATCGACATTATCATACACATACACAAGTCATCTGAGGTTGAACAGCTTGACTAAACAGGGTATACACGATTTCAAGTACCCGTTACTTCTGCGTGCAGGTATGGCATTCCGTTTACCTGAGCTTTAGTCACGCTACACTGCGCATGCTACGAAAGGTCGGTGATTGCAGGCTACGGACTGACTACCTGCCACAGGTGCAGCGTCAAGTCGTGTTGGGACAAAAACCGCCATCACCCCACTTAAACTTAAATACATACACACAGGTTTACATGTCTGGTCATTTGGTTATCACGGATAAACACAGGTTTATCATAGAAACACGATGAATGCGTGTCAGTGGTCAGTGGTCCACCTGTTGAACTCTCGAACCCAATTACAGTAGAAAAGGTAGTCGCCACATGATGAAGGTAATAACCAAGTATTGTGTCCACGTGACTGTAACGGCCGCCAGGTACACAGTTTGAGTTAAAGCTAATTGTAATGTAGCAGAACTGTTGTTGTTATTTTTCATTTCAATATTATTGTGACATCAGTGATTGTAAAAACCACGTGTCACTCATTTCTGGTTATTTTTAACACACAGAGTGCGAGGTTTTAATGAGATCCCTCATTACAATGGAACACCTCGGGTACAAACGTTTAAGAAACCTAATATCTAAGGACAAGGATGTAAGGTAGCAAAGTCGGGTATATAGGTAGAGTGTGATCAATTGTAAAGACCCCACTCCACCCTACCTCAACCCCCATCTCCGCCCCACGAGTTTGAAGTGTGGGCGTCACGTGGTCAGACTGTTAACAATGGGACAGTCAACATTGAAACCTGTTATTATGTGTGTGTGTGTTGGTGTGTGTGTGTGTGTTCAAATCACAAGGACTAACCTGAACTCGTTAAACGAAAGGTGAGCACCACACCAGACCTACCTGAACCTCAGAAGACAAGCCACCGTCTACCGCTGATCAGTCAGAAGACAGAGGAACTAGGGAGGTGGGGGGTTGCTGGGAGAGGGGAGGGGAGGACAGGCCAACGGGGCGCAGAGTAGGAGGTATGCAGATCGAAGTAAGGTGCCGGTTGAAGGAACAGACTGGCAGGTACACTAGCCCGTAGGTAAACCTATCATACAGAGCAGAAAGACGTGACCTGTCACCTACCTGGGCTCTTTCCTGCACCCTCCCGTCTCTGGCGCTCGGCTTGCAGACGACTCGATGTGATCGTGCGGGTGGGTGGTGACAGTGTGTTCAGTAAGCCTGCTTGAGAGCCTTGTGTATCGAGACACACACACACACGCACACTCGGGTGGAACTGGACGGCAGGCGGCGCGCTGGTAGGCTTGTTGTGACGTGGGCTTCTGTGGGAAACGAGCCCACCTGGCGCAGGTGAGCGTCAGGCTCGTTAACTCGCTGAGGTTGACGTGGAGGCTTTCTACCAATCTGCGTCACTAGCGGTTGGTGAAATAATTTTTAAAATAACTTACACACACACACACATTTTCTCGCCCTCTTATTTTTTTCCAAAAAAACCAAACGACACGGAAATAAATTCCTCTACACTCGTGTACCCAGTCATAAAAAATTAATACTATAAAGTGCGAAAAAAAGAACAAATGAATGCAATCAAATAACTATAAACAACAAAATGTAAAAAAAAAATGGGTCTCGGTCAGTGAATCACTCGATTGTCCCTTGCTGCTCATTTTCAGCTGCATGCCTGGCTGGGAACTGGTTCTTCCAGGAAAATGATACTCTTAAAGTAAACAAGCATGTTTTTGTTTGTCAATTGTCAACAGTCCACAGGCAGCACATTTGATGCCACCGGCGCGTGCTTCCGGACATTTATTGTCGGGTTTTTTTTAATCAGCAATCATGTCCCGCCCGAAATATACACACATCTGAAAACAGCGGTTAAAAAAAATAATAATAAATAAATTTATACCTCAGCCTGAATGCTAAAATGAAATACAAGAGCAAAACTTAAAGGCCTAGTGCGGAGAAATTTATGAGGCGATGGCGAGCAGGTTGTGCACAGTCCGCTCCTTGCGCTGTCCATCCCGTACCTTGAAGAACAGTCTCCGACAAAAGGTCATGTGGGGTCACAAGGGGTCACGTGGCGACCTGTGAGTGTACTTCGTACACAGTCCTTACTTTATCTTCTTTCGACGAGTCTCCTCAGACTCTTGTTCTCCAAATGCCTGCAGAATCCACATTTCACATCCGTCAAACAGGTAGTACGAGGGTCTTGTACACAACTTCATTGGTAGTAACCCTGATGTGATGGCGGCCAGGCCCTGTCCAACCTAGTTCTTGCCTCCTTGACCCAGCACTCAACGCTGTTACCTTGCCAAGTTCCTTCAGACATCTGCCATTGCCCCCGACCATGAACTTGCTCTTGTCAGTGCTGGTCAATGTTGACCCCTAGATTCCAGAAAGGGTCCTTGTCCTGAGCATGCTCAGTCGTTAAAAAGAAAGTTGACCTGTAAACAATCAAACGGACCGAATGCAATGACCTGTCCTTCTCGGACGTCGGTCTGTATTTCTGTCAACACTTCACTGTGTAGGTAAATACAACTGTGTGTAAATTAACTGCTGTAGACATTTCATAGCTATTTCAGCACTGTCACGTGTATGCCAGGAAAAATGCTTTTCAATCAAGCATTTGAATCAAAAGTTAATGATTTCCATTGAACAACAAAAGATGTGGAGCACGTGACTGCCGTTTGGGTTTCAGCTCATTACCAGTATAGTGAGTGTCAAGGTTCAACGTGGACAGGTTAAGGAGTGGTCACGTGATGCGAAAGAACCAATTATACAATGTTGTCCGTGTGTACTGCTTATGTACTAAAGGTAAACACACTGTACCAACAGGGTATGTGGTAACAGATAACATTCACAACACGTGCGTATGCGTGCCTGTGTACGTGCGCGTGCACGTGCATCAACGCTTATTTACGTGTGGATATTTATCTTTAAATACTCCGACATGTGTGAATGGGATCAGACTTTCAAAAGATTTGCTGTAATTATTCAGTTTCTGTCACTGGACGACCACAACAATGGACATGACTGTTGACGTGTCTGCATGATATTCACGGTTAAATGGCTCGTGAGGTGCACATTTTTTCTAATTATTGGATAAAGCTCAGTGCACGAATTTAGGTACCACATCTGGATAAATGACCTCTTTCTGTGAAAAGCCACCACTACCCACCAAACGAGATCGAAATCGTGACGTCACGTTTGTACAAAGCAGCCTAATAAACACAATCTCTCATTGGCCGAAACCTTTATAATGTAAAAGTATCGCATGCAACCCTGGCATCTGAGTTCTTGAAACTTTTCTTTGCATGCTGCAAAGGCATTTAAAAGCGAGGTATGAATAGCTTAATCAGGTGCTATAAATATAAATCGCGTTTTTTATTATTATTATTATTAAAACAGTTCCAAAATCAAGGGGGTATGCAGTTAGTTTTTCTTAATAATGTGTTCTAACCTGCTGTTTAGAACATCGTAAGAGTGCTTTAGTTCTCTACCTTGTGCTGCAACTGCCTCCGAATACCTCACAAGAGGTCAAAGGTTTCAACTGAACTACACTGCTTCGGAAGCACTGCCTTTTCTGTTCGAAAGGGATGATTAATTATCCATCACTCATTAAAGATTAACATTGTACAGGCAGTCAGACAGGAGCCCCCGACGAGAAGGCAGGTGTGCAGGTGTGTTTGTACGTGTGGCGGGTACTTTGTACGTGTGGCTTTATCTGCACCCCAGTGAAGACTCATAACTACCTATTCACAACCACATGAAAACCTACCGCCACCCGATGATAAAAGACTTTATGTACTCCTAGTCTCGAACTGCGCGTAAAGACGATGTTCATGTCCGTGACACGTGGATCGTGACCTCTTTTGTTCTTCTGTCTCTCTCCCTCCAGAATGCAGCGTTCTGCCTCGACTCGCCGTTGGACGAAGAGAGGAGACAATCGCGGCAAACAATCGGCTCAGCGGGGTACCTTTGATGGCGCCGTCTGATCACCACTCGGGTGGTGTGTCGGGTGGTGTGTGTGTGTGCAGTCTTGCGGATATCTCCTGCCTGCCTACTTGAAGAACGTTCTGAGTTCTAAAACATTGGGCTACTTCCAGGAGTAGTTGGATTTTCCACAATCCCCGGGCACACAGCTTTTATTTCCTCAAATTTCTTTTCACTTTGAAAATAGGTATCGATCTCTCTGGGATATCGATTTATTTTAGAAATAAATATGGCGCGTGCAACGTGATAAATTCCATTTCCATGTCATCAACCATTGTCTGGTACTCCTAGAGATTCCACAGTCGTGATATCAAGCTTTGTCCTGGTACTTCAAGAGATTCCATAGTCGTGTACTTAGTGATAGCATTCTAGAGATTCCACAGTCGTGTTATCAAGCTTTGTTCTGGTACTTCTAGAAATCCCATGGTCGAGTGGTGTGCGATCAGTTTTAGAGAAAGTCCTGGCTTCGAAGGTTGCTTGGACCAGTCCCTCCGTCCTTCCAAAAGCAAATGAGCACTGCTTAATTTATCATGGAAGGCTAAAATGGGTAAAAAATGAGGCTCCACTTTCCGTATTGCCTTCCCTGTACTGCTAGGTCGACAGTTTTACCTAATTAGCCTCACTTTCGCTATCATTTACACTATCAATGTTCCTGTTGCTGATATTTTCTTGGTATTTTAATTTCTGTGTGAGCGTTCACCTGTTAGTCTCTTCGCCTCTACAGACACCTATATTCACAACTTGGAAACTACTAACAAAAGTATATTCTAACATATTGATTACATTCGATATTTCCTGGTACATGATAAGGTATCAAAGGGAAGGGTTAGATTGAGAAATATTTAAACACCGTATTTCTAATGGAAAACAACTTCATTGCAGCCAAGGTTGAACACTGCAGACATCCCGGTACTTGTTGTTTTGCACTTCATATCAATGATCTCTCAGCACTTTCAAGCATATTGCCTCACAGAAGAGTTCGACAAAACAGGGCCCTCCCACACGACCCCCTGCCCCGTGTCCGTTGCCATGTTATGACCCGTGCGCCGTCAGCGACCTCCTTCACACCCTTCACCTCACCGCTACCCGGACAAGGGTGGGTTCTCTGTCGTGTCAAAACAAACCCTGACAGTGCCGGGTACTGTCTGCCAAAACTTAGTAAAAGTCAGACGAGGCGTGAAGGCCTCTTCAGGTGAAGCTCTCTGTGCATAACAACAGAAGCAATTCTCGTGCTCCAAGACCTCAACACCTCCACCTGACAATAGGATTACAGGTATATCACATCCGCTATCAGTGTGTGTGTCCATTGAATCCTCTTCACATGACCACCGACTCCAGATTTGATACCTAGACTAAAATTAGTCTCTTTATTTCATCTTCACCTACCCTGCTAATCTCACAGCTCCCTTGGTCCTGTCCTTCCCACTCTGTACACAAACATGTACACTGGATCAGACTGCGTTACTTACTAAATACTCCCACGACTGTCCTCCAGAATCTCTCATTTCGGCTCTGCATCCAGGTACAAAGACATAGGAACTGGCGCAAAAGTACTCTTCTGCATCTGAGAAACACCATCAGATGTATCCATATCTTAAGAACAGAACTGAGGAAGACATCTCAACTTAAGATACTAACCAACGAATCTGTTGTTAAGTTGTACAGAATTGTTTGTGTGTACACGAGAGGAGAGAAAGCCAGTACCATCTGGTCAGAGACTAAAACTGCTAAAATTATCGACAGGTAGGGCAAAGAAAAAAATGTTCAGGTTTACTACATATAAACCACTCCACTTTAACATTATATGCTGAGCTTTTGTGTAAATACTGATCGTGAAAGGCCTCGAAGAACATTCTAATTATAAACATATATTTTACAGGCTCCAATGTCTTGTTTCACTATGCTTTTACTAATTTTAGTGAGAAGAATATATAAATATATAAAAGAAACTAAATACACATTAATAAGGAAACAGGAAATCTATCATAGGAGCAGAGTTAAACAATAAACTAATTCATAACAAACAACAGTACACAAGTACAGCAACCTGGATAAACGCCAATTCAACTCAGAATAAAAACAATGCAAGTCTTCACTTCCATTACTTGAAATTAATTTCATCCCACCCACATCTACCTCAGTATATGTCACAAGATATTTCTAAGATAAGAATAATTATAATTGTTTGCAACTATATTTATGAGGCTGATTTAGTTAATGGCACACTCAGACAAAAAAGCTGTGATTACAATCGCACATTTCCGCTGAATATAAGACATTCTATTTACTACGCACGGTGAATATATTTCTCGATGAAATAATGATATCTATACTCGTGATCACGCTTTGCAGAACCTTGAAACTAAAGTCATCTATATATGAACAACATACTTGAAACACTGCAAATTTCGACAAGACGACAACATTTGTGCCCCAGTCATTGCTAGCAAAGTCAGCACAGGAAAAATCGAACCGCGTGGTATTCTGCCTGTGTCTTTCTTTCACCTAATTACGGGGAGGCGGGTAGTCATTTTACAACGGGCTGGACCGGTGGCGATTTTTAAAATAATTTATCGGCGCCGGTTGAGAAATTATCTCATGCGGCCTTGCTTTTTATGTGTCACTTGTGGTTTAATGCACTCTGGCTTCGTTTCTGCGACTGAATAAAAGCTGGAAGCATTAGGATGGGTACATGTTGAACTTTTTCTGTAACACAAATTAAAGGCCTTTTTACTCAAACTGCCACTGGACAACCAGAAACTCACCGGAATGCATCACACACACACACAAATAACTGTCAAAATACTGTCCCCTCTTCCACCTTTAGTACATACAGCATTCCTTAATTCCCATTCACAGAAGCATAGCTCAACAGCAATTTATCAATTCATTCACAGCATAAAATTACAAGAATTCTTAAGATATTAACATTACAGTGTTGTACATGCTAACAACAAACTACAAGTCCTAAGATCAAGATGGTTCTAAATCAGTTTTCACCAGTGAGAACAGGGAGGACTTTTAAAAATACAAAAAGATCTCAAGCGGTTGACTGAGGAGGAGAAAAAGATTCAGAGGTTCAACCTGGAGAGTAATTGAGAAATGTATGGCAAGGAAAGCAAATTCTCCCTGACCAGGGTTACTGTCTAACAATTTTAAAGAAAAAGTTGTTTCTTCTTTTGGTTGTACCAGTCATCACTTTAAGCTGTTTCTTTTCACATTTAGATTAATTTTACTTTTGACATGTTGGCTTGAAATAACCGCTAATTATTAGTATTTTTATTATTTAGTGGTTAGTAATAATGTCTGTGGACAATTTGGTGATATTACTACTTGTCAATTGTATTCGTAAGGGGAGATCACATGTTTTCACCTAGTTTTTGTCCTTCCAAAGTTCCCTGCTGTGGTTTCTGGCCCATTGACTTATGCCTTTGTTGTCCGCATTATTTGTGTCAACCACAAGAGACTTTGCATTCCATTTTTACAAGACTGACCAGTTTGCTAGATATGAGGACTGAACTGTCAAAGGTTCCTTAAACCTTTGAAGAACTCCTCAACTTATTTGTGCCAGAACAGATTCTGCATGTACAAGGATTATTCTGTTTTTCTGAAAGAAAAAGATCTGCTAAATGTGAACAAACTAACAAAATGCGAGATCAAGGGTGCTTTTTGTACTCTGACTGTGGAAAGGAAAGTGCTAAAATAATCAGAAGATACTCAAGCTAAGTAGAACATGTTTCTAAGGCAAATTCTAAATGACATTGAAAGACAGTTAATCTTGAGGACATATTTGTCTTTGATCATGTACACAACAAACCGATCTCACCAATCATTGGTTTAGCCATTCTTTAAGGACTAAGCTAAAATTTTAAAACAAAGGAGTAAAACCAAAATGGACAAATATTTATATTCATAAAGATTTCTCCTGGAGAGTTCAAGATATAAGAAAAATGTCCCCACACCTGAGAGCAGTGAAGGCAGAGGGAAAGAACTACTCTGGTGGATGACTATATTTTGCCGACAGATGACGAGCTTACACAAGAAGATAAAACATTATTATTGCAACAAAAACAATCCATTCATTAGTTAAAAGTAGCTCAACAGAGCTGTAACAAATGTGTTGATTAACTACTGTTGTTCTTTAGCACAACATATAACATTTTTACTTTAAAATTATTAAGAATCATTCACCACATACATGCTTATGAGCTGCTTAAATAGATCTTGATTGAAACAATCTTGCACTGCTGTTTCCACCATCAGACTTGGCTCAAGTGTACTTCATCAGCCCAGTGAGCTGCTTGCTCAGCCTGACCTTTCTGAAACATAGCAGTTGTTAACACACCCTGTTAGAAATTCATTCCCAAATACAGACCACAGATGACAACCAATCTTGTAAAGAAAAATGACCACACAAGATGCCAAGATTAAATGCCATCCACTCTAGTCAGAGATCAATGGCTTGGAATGGGATTTAGAATCTGATACTCTTTATTAGGTAGCAATATCACATACCTAATTGCAATACCCATACTTAAATGCATTTATCTTGAATAGCAAAGTAGCAAAAAACTACTCACATCTGTTGCTGACTGCGACAGGTTTTGATAGCATCCCCGGAAGTGACGAACCAAATCCCCCCACAACAACATTTGTTTGCACCCAGGACATGCACCCTGGATAGGAATGAGGTCCATAGTTTGGGAATTGCCATTGAAGCGGTTAGCAAGGCAAATGATATGGCTGACCATCTGGCAGTTTGGCAAGAAGCACATCAGACGCTTGTCATTAGGCTATTGATAAAAAAGTAAGATTATCAAATATTGTTTAAGCCATAAGTACTAAACTAATCATACCTCTGAGACCATGAAAATATAAACCTATCAAAATCTTTTCTAGAGAAAATTGTTTTAAGCCTGTACATTTTGGGAAGTTCCATAGTCTGAAAGTTGGATGGTCATTTTATGATTATGGATTTGAAGGCTGTCGAGTTATGGCACTGTTATGGCAGTGACTAACAAACATTTTTACTATATAAATTAGTTACCTCTAATTTACGGTGGCACACCGCACACACATGATTGTTTCTGATGAGACGAGGTATACTATTCAGCTCCTCCTCAAGTGCACTCTCTTCATCTGCTAAAGGCTTTAGTCTTTTCTTTGGACTGATGCACTTGTCTGATAACGAAACAAGATTAAACATCAGTTCTGGGTAGAAAAAAATTGCTGCAAGGGTAAAACTTGGGTTTTACATACAATGGAAGGATACATGGAGATGCTAAAAATGTAGGGTTTGGAAGGAACCATTTACTTTATGTAAATCATGTCTTAAACATAGATCTGGCTGGTTCATGGAGGTTGACCTGCTTTGTTGCCTAATGGCATCACTGGCACCCTTCTGACATAAGTGTTTTTTTTCAGTCTCCTAAGTGTGGTTACTAAAATGCTGACATCCTGAATCTGGCAATCATGACATATAGTTTTGAACCAGAGAAGTGATGAAAAGTTGAGCAAACAAGAAATAAAAGCATGACAGAGAAAAAGTTAACATTAACAGAATTTGAATGTGGCAATCATTGCCTGGTCAACAAGACATGATAAAACAGAAGAATGCTACAACAAAACTGATTAAACTTCTTTCTGAATCACTTGCACTGAGACCAGTTGTAGAAAGCAGAAATTTTACAAATCTTCACATGCAAAGAGAGTTAGTGCCTCACAGGTACCCTGCTTAAACCAAGAAAAGACCTAAAGAATACCAGTCTATCTCCATCTCATACGCCATGCCATTATGCAGACTGCAACAGTTTTCCATGCTTCTCATGGATCACAAGCTGGAAACCAGGGTCATGCTGGAAAGTCAGAAAAGCTGTTAACAGTACCCCAGCATTGCTTGACACTTTTCTTGTTAAATGAGTCTCAGTGCCAAACCAGGATGTTTTTTGTATTTATTTGCAGAAGAGTATGTGAAAATGGTAGGGAAGCAGGTAACTGAGTAGCTAGAGTATTAGCATCCAAGCCTAGAGGTGTGCCAGTTCAATACCCATGTGACACAGCAAACTTTCCCCAGCAATCGGAATCGGGAATGGGTACCTAACTCCACAGAGGGTTAGGGAAGGTAAGGCAGTCCTCAGTCTGAGAAGTGTGACCTCTTAGATATCACTCTCCAATGACCAAAAGATTAGGGGATGGGCTTTATCACAAAACTTAACTTTGCAAATAATAATTCATTCTGTCCCTTACAAAGATTACATTTAAGAATGGATGGAGAAGTAAGGAATACGAAAATTTCTCTACAAGGCTAGGAGGGATCAGTGTCACACTTTTATGAGAAATGTAATACTTATACACACACATCTTAGTACCCTGAAAAAGGAATACCTTGAAGAGTTTTGCTGATCACGGGACCAAAAACAACAGGCATGTGTAAGGGCGCAGAAAGGTCTGTGGGGAAGTCCAGCTTGTAATCTTGTTTTAGCCACCGTATGGTCAAGGCAAAGCGATACCAGGGTCCCACTTGAAGAAGAAGACAGGCTATTCTCCATCGATGCTGGAAGGCAGTTTCGGAACGTCTCTTCAAAACAGGGGCATCACGAAGGCGCCTGCATTTATCTGGATTTTGCCAGGCCCATTCAAACTGCCAGATGAGAAAATGGGGGTAGAAAAAGTTAATTTCTAGCATGCAGAATAATATCACTGCATTAGACAACTATTTATATACTTAAGAAATTTAATATCATCCAGAAATTAGTTTAAGAAAATAATGTTGAACAAGGAATGAAACTTCTGACTCCTAATATATATCTTGATAAAATTTTCTACATTAAATCTATTAAATTTTTTTGAGATAAAAAGTTCAAAAGTTGTTGGCAAAGAAAAAAATCTGTTCGATGATTGGTTAGCTTTGAGATGTGTTGCAAAAATATGTTGCTCAAGTCTAAGGGTACTGTAAAAATCTACATGTACATCCAGTAATGGGTAAAGGGAGGGAAGCCACATGATTTTTCTCTGTATTTTATGTCAACATTTTGAAGACATCTTTTACTTGGGTACAATTATGATGTTTTATTTATTTTTAAGCACTCCTAATATAGGCAGTGTATATAGTGAGGTGGTTAAATTTCTGGCATCCAAATCGAAAGAGAATGAATACCTGACTTCACAGAGGGCTAGGGAAGGTAATGCAGCAAGGGAGAGTAGATCGGCACCACATGTGAAGCTGGCTCCAAGAAAAGTAAAGTCTCTTATACTTCACTCCCCAACTAATAAAAGGGATGACTTTTAGCTTTAAAATAATTTTGATGATAAAATAAACTGTGTGGAATTTTACGATGTGTAGGGTTTCAATAAATTAAATAAACCAAGGGAGAGAATAGTAAAGAGTCAAGATCATCTGACATGACAAGAGTGGCAGGCCCTGTCAGCTGCCGCGTCTATGTGCTCTCCCCAACAACAGGTGCCGGTCAAGGGATGACTGACTGACATGGCGACAAATGCCAACTGCTCTCAAGCTCCTTGTGCATGCGTACGTACAAAATGCAAGTTGTAAATTATTTTCGCATAAAACATCACCAGCATCTACACCACCCAAACCCCCAAAAGCTAAATTTTAATATGTTTGATTACTTTGTAATTATAATTACATTTACTAACCTGCAAAGCTGAAATGTTGTTTGGAAACCCATGAATAATCAACGCCATCTCCCTGTAAAAGAGAGCAACTATGATGGTGTCCGCCATTATAAACTAGGAAACAAGAATCAACTTGTAACTTGACTGTGCTAAGAACTAAATGCAAAACTGAGTGGACAGAAAGAATGAATAGAACAGCAGGGTTATGTTACATTCTAAACAATAAATTGGATTATGTGCCAGACAAAAATAAACCAAACTTTCATGTTTATTTAATAAGCTTAATAGTAAAGTACAATAAGCACCCGATCATAGTGAAATGCGATGTATTGATAACTTGTCAGAATAAATTAATGTCAGTATCACACTTAGTGCATTAGCATGTAGGTGGAGTCTAAAGATGAGAATGACTGTAGTAAAGGGGAAGGGGAGATAAAAATTGTTATGGCACTTTTTTAAAAAAAAAAAAAAAAAAAAAATTGTTATGGCACCATCTACCACAACTTACTCGTTCTTTTCCTCCCTCCCTCTCTTCCTGCTTCCATGTTTCACTCTCTAATTATGACATCCAAACTTTGCTATGAGTAAAGACAAATGTCAAAATTTCTTCTGCACAGCACCTATTCATTTGAAGCTACTATTAACCCCTCTACCCCTGAAAAATATATATGTTTCAGGGTAATATAGTCCAAAAGTAGCCCACATGCTATGATCATCACTACAGTGCTTTATTTAGAACAGTACCAAAGCTAAGCCATTAGGACAGGTGTATGTGTGTACTAAATAGTCATGGCTGTGGTTGTGCAATGAAAGTACATTAATACTTAAGTAATAATAACAGAAAATTGTGCATTAGGAGAAATGGTTGTGAGACTATATACTTTGTCTCCAAAAAGAAATTTTTAATTATAAACATAAATTTTATAGACTCCAAACAGCTTCTTAATGATGCTTTTCATAGTGGCAGATCTAACTACAAAACGACGGAGAGAAGTGAAGAGTTTAGAGAACAGCAGTTCCAGGAAGGCTGGGATTGTACATGTTGTAGAAGTGTTTAAATACTGTCACAAAACTACAGTTTGAAGAAATGAAGAAGGCTCATTATTAAATACATAATTTAAACATTTGGTAGGGGCTAGTAGGGCTATGTTCTTATCACTGATATGTTGTCATGCTCACCATGGTCCTCGACCACTGGTTCGACATGCTCCTCCTGCTTGTGAGCCTGCATTATGCTGTTTGATTCGCCGATTGGGATTTACTGTGTACCCAATGTATGTTCGTCCTTTGTAGCGCGGATTCAAGGAGCATAGCAAGTACACACCATGAAAGTCTTCAACCTCATGAACCATTTATGTTATTGTCGGCTGCTGTAGCTTCCTTCAAAATTGTTTCTGGAATGCACACGACCACATAGATCATGGTGTTGAAATGCTGTGTAACAGTCGTGTATTTATTTTTTTAAGCTTTGTCATATTATCGTCTAAATCTACCGTTGTGCCATCACAAATATAAAACATGAATCAGAATACACAGCATTTGAAAGGGAAATAGTCTGCTCTGCGACCGAATGCGCCATAGAAGGAGGAGAGCTCTACTGAAGGGAGACTACTCTGAGGTCAAATCATCATTGCGAGGAGGAAGCACTCTTCATTTTCTGCTACGGGAAGAAGACACCGTTTTGTACAGCACCAAAGCACCAATTCGATCGCTGCTTGTTACAGCTTATAATCGAGCGCAAGTTTTAATTGCAGTAAATCAAAATTAAAGGCACAAGTAAGCAGAAGGATCGGTCATTTCACCCCACAGCGTGTCAACTCGTCCCAGCTGTCACTCAGTCAAGTCGTCCCTTGAGAGGTGTGGCGATCCCCAGCTTTACATGAGCAGCAACGTATTTACTTTTCACAGTGCGCGGGTGCCCGTTAATTTGTTTTGATTAATCTGCTGGATTATTTTCTTTGTTTTGGAGGGTCTTTTCCTCTATTATTTTTCTTTCTTTTAGGTACTTGGTCCCCCTTGCAACGATTTCGCACTATGGGGGGAGAGGAAGGGGGAAGGAAACCCCGACGACCAGCCCTGCGAACAGGTGTCATATACCAAAAAAAAAAAAAAACGTATACGCCAGAATTCAAATGTTTACAATTTACAATGGTACTGATGACATTGGCAAACATGCAATTCTCGCAGACATTAACCCAAAATTCGGTGCCTAAGTCGGGAAAACACAGAAACTTTCTTCAAACCTAAACGAACTTGTACTAAATAGTCATGGACACATGTCTGTGGTTGTGCAATGAAAGTACATTAATACTTAAGTACATTAATACTTCCAGCCCCTCGCCGCATGGACAGGGCTGGGCCTTCGTCCCTTGTGTCATTTGGTATTACACAAAATTCGGTGCCTAAGTCGGGAAAACACAGAAACTTACTGCAAACCTAAACGAACTTGCAGCCAAGAAAAGATATCAATCGTCCACTTTTGACAAAGTAAATTAAGAAAAAAAACAGACTAAGCCTTCGTTTGTTATCACTTTAACTTTGTTTTAATGTATGATTTTGTTGAAATAAAATCAATAACAAAAAGTGTAGTTTTCTATTGTTCGATAAAAGTTATCGGACATAAAATAACGTTCGGCCCGCAACTGTGTGTATGTGTATGATGTGAGATTTGCAATGATTGAGTTTGACACCCCTGACCTAGGATACAGTCCAGTGATCGTCAGCTCGGCGGTGCAAGTGGATACTGAATCACCTGACTGTTTGTGTTGGAGTACCCGATGGGCGGACTGTCCAGACAGTTAAGTGTGATTTGCTGGGAGAATCATATCCGTCCTGCTGACCGTAAATCAGACTTTTTTTCCATCGTTTTATTTATTTCTCTGTTAAAGCATTAAATGTGTTTAACGTTGACCGGACCTTTTCGCGAAAATCAACAAAAACAAAATAAGCGAAGTTGAAAAATTGTGTTGACCAGAACACTTTATTAGAGGACAAGGGAAAAGAACAGAGAAAGAGTAAGAGTATCAGTTTTTTTTATTTTGGCATATTTTTCAGGGTGGGTAGTTCAAAACTGTCCTACTTCAATTTATCAGTGTGGTCAGCTGACAAGCATCACGAGCACCGTACAGGGAATATCGCAGGATTTCTCCCATCGTGCAGTTTGTCTGAATGGCACTTTGACCCTCGGCAAAGAACTTCAGGTGGAACCTCACGTACAGGTGCAGGGCCAGCAAGTCGTCCCACTGGTGTATCTCGCCGCTCCGATAAAACTTGCCGATGTCCACGTAGTTGGGTCTGAAGAAGGAGTCAACGACGTGTACAAGATCGGGTTTCTGGAGGTACAGCAGGTATGGAACCCGAGTAGAGTGTTGAGCCCACTGGGAATCGTCAAAATCCACGTACGTGGCTAACCACAGCTGTAGGAAAGTGGAGTTCTTCTCGCTCAGCATCATGCCGTTACATAAGTTCCAGTTAATAATTTCCAATCCCATGACGACAGGATAGAGTCGTATGTGGTCCAAGGATTTAAGAACAATTTCATCTGTGTCAAGATAAATCCCGCCATATTCTGGAATCAAGACAATTTGGGAACATGTATTCGAAGCTGAAAGAGAAATATATCACAGTGATAAAAAAGATAAAGTATATGAATTGTGCAACTCGCGTGCCAGAATTAAAACAAAGGAGACTTTAATCCTAAAGTCTAAAGCCTTAAATACATGTACATATTTCTGTATGGATGTACGGATGATTTGATGGATTATTAAAAAGGTAGCATGCTGGTGTCGATGTAACAGTATGCGTGTTTGCGAGTTTTCATTTCTTACCCAGAAGAACTTGAAGTCTCTTTACATCCGCGCTGTGTTCTACAACATCGATCACGTGACCAAAGATTTGGCGCGGCCTCTGGGATCTGACGTGCACGATGTTGGGCACCAGCTGCAGCAGCGCGCGCCAGTAGTTGGTTTGACACTTTTGAAAATCATACTAACCGTTAACAAAGACGAACCCTGACTTACTTTGAAAGGCTTTGATTATAGTTGTCATGAGTTGGATCTTGACAAGCAGATAAACCATGAAAAGGATTGCAAACGCCAGTAGACAGATTCCGCTCCGTCTAAAAATCTGCACACATCCACAATACCAAGGAATACAGTATAACTTCAGTTCAAACCTATGTATGTAGATAAGTGGACATTGTGGCAAAGAAGCAAGGAGTTGATTTTATATCTGGATTGAATCAGAGATAAATAATTGCAGGTAACATGGGGTTCTAGCTCCAGGAAATAATGTTTATTGCCTGTTGCCTTACAGTTATTAATCTCTTTGTCCCCTCTTTGCCATTTTTTATCTGTATTGTATAAGAAACACATGTGGTGTGAATAATAACAACGTCCACCTCTGTAGGCCATTCCTTTTGTCAGTAAATGCCTTTTTTTCGTCTACATCAGGGATGCACAACCTACGGCCCGCGGGCCATATCCGGCCCGCGACGCGGTGCCATCCGGCCCGAGGAAACTTTTGCCCACAGTGCAGGAAATCGGCATGTTAGTAATAAAAGAAGACCTTAAAAAACGGAAAAAAAGGAAGAAGAAGTATTTATCCCCACGTAGGGGCGTTTCCCAATCTTTTTTTCGATGGACGAACATTTCGATTCAGTGCTCCGACTTGGTGTCTCTACGATGAGGCCGGACATTCAGAAGTTGGTTTCGGGAAAACAACTTCAAATATCCCACTAATTACTAAATAATTAATGGTAAGTACAACTTGTTTCTAATAAAAAATGGTATCTGCTCTATTTTTTTTTTCCTTTTTGTATTTTTGCTGTGAAGTGGCCCGCGACACGGTTGTCCGAAATGGATATGGCCCGCAGACCGAAAAAGGTTGGGCCTCACTGGTCTACATGAACGGTATACAGCTTCAAGTACTTGGGAACCACCCTCTCGAAGGACTGCAGCTCCACGCCAGATGTCCTCATCAGTATCGTGACAGCAACAGCAACAGCAACAATGGCTAGACTGGACAGCATTTGGTATAGATATAAGATAAGGTTCACTACCAAGTCCAAGCTGTACAAACCCCTGGTAGTCCAGATCCTGCTCTACGGATGTGACACGTGAACCCGTTTCGCCGACATGGAAAGGATAATCCAGGCATTCAAAACAAGTGCTTGAAGAGACTGCTCATGACCTCATACAAAGAACAAAGAACAGATCTGCCCTGCCATATTGGATAAACAAGTTTTATGGCTACAATTCTTTTTATCACGAATACTTCTAGAAACAGAAAAAATCTACCATCATTTTCATTGCTGCGATGTTTTGCCTTTTTCTTTTAACTCGAAGCAAGGATTTTAACGACTCTTGGTTAAAACAATTGTCATAAACAAATCTGTTGGGGTAGGAAGGGTTGAAAAGTTTACCATTGACACTTTCTTGCTTTTCACGATACGATGAGTTTTACTCCAGCTCTTGGAAAGCTGTACATAGCTCTATATTCCGACATCTCCTGTAAGTAATGGGAACAGCAATAGTCTCAACAACCAAACACGTTTTGCTAATTTACTGAACTGAAGACAATGAAGATGAGTCTCGTTTTCTTACCGAAGCTTAGGACGATCAGTATGTCCACTGGTCAGTGTGTGAAGTATAATTCAAGCAGGCGATAACTAAGGGTGTCAACAAGTTCACTGTTTGCAAGTAGAATCGTACTCAGGGTGCTAGTTAAAATCAGAGATACACGTCAGCCAGAGGAAGGTACTTCACCATTGTCGTCAACGGATCTTCTCACAAACGCCGAGAAAGACCCTCCCCAGCCCTCGATCCCCACCTACACACACAGCAAAGCGTAAATATATTGCTCAAAATAAAAGAACGGCCATTTGTATAGGATATCGGCCGGCAGCTCTTCCTTGCGATGTAAGTGTAGAAGCAGGACTGAAGTATCGTTGGAAGTCAGAGAAACATTGCAGTGTACTGCTACATTCAAGCAATGTCTGTAAGACACAATAACAAACACGTTAAATCAGCGGTTCTCAACCTTTTACTTGTGACGCCCCCCCTGACGAACACCGGTACGTCCGCCCCCCCCCCCCCCCTAGCCAGCTAGGTCGGTGGAGGAGGGGGGGAGCCTGAGGTAACCTCGAACTCCGCGTCGAGGAAATGAATACAATTCAACAACGGAAGAACAAAGTTCGTATCTGCAAGAAGTATAACTGTTAATGAAATTTTACTAAAGCAAATTCTGCGGTGCTAATAAATATTATTTTATTGGACACTGACTTTGATTAATGAGAAGGTTGAGCCTGCTTGCTGTTGCATAGAGAAGCGAACCTGGGTGCGATGTTCGTACCCACTGCTATTCGCAGCTCAGCCTCTGCGTCCACACGATTTCTGTATTTCGACTTCAGTGCTGCCAATGCTGAAAATCCTTGCTCACACATATATGAAGTTGAAAATGGCAGAAGAACTTTCATTGCTTTCTCAGAAAGGAGAGGATATTCACCGTTGACGCTAATCCAGAATGTTGGCACTGGTGTTGTGTGGAAGACCATTTTCAGGGATTGGTCACTCGAAAGGTCGATGAGCTGCTCTTCTTCTTCCGTGGACAACCCGCTTGTGCTAGGATGTATAACACACACAGACAAGTATAACACACGCAGGTAAGTATAACACACAGGTAAGTATAACACACACAGACAAGTATAACACACACAGGTAAGTATAACACACAGGTAAGTATAACACACAGGTAAGTATAACACACACAGGCAAGTATAACATACACAGGTAAGTATAACACACAGGTAAGTATAACACACACAGGCAAGTATAACACACAGGTAAGTATAACACACACAGGCAAGTATAACATACAGGTAAGTATAACACACACAGGCAAGTATAACATACAGGTAAGTATAACACACACAGGCAAGTATAACACACGCAGGTAAGTATAACACACAGGTAAGTATAACACACACAGGCAAGTATAACACACACAGGTAAGTATAACACACAGGCAAGTATAACACACACAGGTAAGTATAACACACAGGTAAGTATAACACACACAGGCAAGTATAACATACACAGGTAAGTATAACACACAGGTAAGTATAACACACACAGGTAAGTATAACATACACAGGTAAGTATAGCACACAGGTAAGTATAACAAGGCTTCTGTCAAACAACTTGGACAACTTTGTTCACACTAGTTTCCCTTCAAGACGAAATTTAAGTATAATCCCCCCCCACACACACACACACACACACTTTTATTTATTCTATATATTTAATACTATATAACGTCTTGCAGATATTTTGTGTAGAGCACAAACAAGTTTTAAAAAGGTAAAAGTTTATCTCCTGACATTTTCAGGTCGTTGGTGGGTTAGAGACCGTTAGAGACCTCAATCTTCTCAGGGCCAGCTTGACATGAGGTCGGTGTCCATGTCCTCTCACTCGCTGCCGTACCCTCCCCAACCCTCTGAGCAGTCAGGTACCCGTTGCCGCCAGCTGAGTCGACTGGAGGAAAGCTTGCTGCGTTCATCGGGCATTGAACCAGCGTGTTCTTAGTTGGGATGCCAGCGATGACCACTCGGCTATCCGCTTTGCCTCCAATCTACACCACAGCACGAGATGAGCAGTTTCAAGGTGTGTACAGGTAAGTGGTCAGTAAATAAGGACAAATGATGTCCAGTGATTTGGAAGTTTGCAGCCGTGTGACTATTTGCTTGAGTGCTTGACCTCAAGTCCACCCAACTCGCCGACAAGCGGGAGCATGTCCTTTAAGTGCTTTGTACTGCTGTTGTTATTGTGATTCTTATCCGCCGCTTGTTGCCTACACGACCGCTGACGTAGTCGCCGCACGTCAAACTCACGCGCTTCACCAACACAAATGGAAAAAGACTGAATAGTAAACCCTGATTAGCATAAACGAGTGTTTTATGTCTTCTGGCGCCCACCTTAAAGACACGCCATTACACTTCAGTTAAAAACCACTGCAGCCCCTCCCTACTCCCTCCCTACCACAATACAATTAGTTGCTGCTATGCACAAGGGAGCACATCAATTATCTTCTGTTATCAATGTACATAACACGAGAAACACACGCAGCAACATAGTCCCTTCCTTTCAACTTCATTTAGTAGATTATCAACAACAACAACCACACACACAAACAACTCTCAACTGAAGGCTCGCCTCTCTAACCATCAGCCCCCAGGCTTGAGAGAAAACGATGCGAGATGGTGTGGGTTAGAAATATATTCAACTTAGTGTTTGTAGCTTGACTGGTTCAAGCTTTTCTTGGTTCAAACAAAATGGAGAAGGACATTAAAAGTCCTGATACAAGTGAAAGCAAAGATATTTATGACTCGCCAAAGGTCCGCCCTCATCGCTCCACGAGGACGAAGAAAGACGAAGGTAGGCGACAGAGCACCTGGGAGATCTCCAAGCTGGTCAGGTCAGGCCTGGGCATCGTCTGTCAGAAAATCACCAGAATTACCCACGGAAGATGTTATCACCCTTGATCCCCACCCCACCCCCACCCACATACATCCACAAACGTGCGCGCGCACACACACTGCACGCATATAAACACACACACACAAACGCACACACACAAACGCATATAAACACACACACACAAACGCGCACACACACTGCACGCATATAAACACACACACACAAACGCATACTGAATACGTTGCCTGTATACAACTACTAATGCAGAAATGACCCGCTGGCGTGCAGAGGTGCAAGGGGGAGGGGTGCAGGGATGAGGGACAAAAGCACTTTTGTAAAGACTGATTTCTATGTTCCCTTATTGTCATTGTCTGACTGTTCTGTTCTAGTCAGGAACTAATGTCGCTAAAGTTAACTCACTCGTCACACGTGCGCCTCCTTTCAACAACCAAACGAATGTTTTTGTCTGTCGAGATCGTGATGAATCAGTTTTGAGGACAAAGGACAAGAATAGAACAAGAAACACTCCCTTCACACACCTCTCCACTCTCGTCTAACTTCAAAAGAATTTTAAACCTACAAGACGCACGAAGTGCAAATTGAAGGAAGAAAAAAGTCTGTCAGAAGGACCACAGACAAGAAACACAAATCACCAAAAGGCACGAGCTGACCCTCTGGGGGGAATGAAAGCCTCCCTTGGTTGAATCGTAATGTCTGTAATCGAACAACACAAGAAAGTCAATTGTAAAAGAATAGGTGGCAATCAAATCAGGGAAGAGAAACAAATTTAAGAAACAAAAAGATGGCAGGTGCTGCTGTTACAGTGATATGTATATCTAACAGCTGTTTGAAGAACACATAGCTATATATTTACCTAGATATAGAGAGAGCAGGAAAATCACTTTATTGATATGTTTTTATTCCTAAAGAAAGTTTTGTACTGACATCCATGGCATGGAGTATTTCTATGAGAATCTGACTAAAACTCAAGCAACTGTCAGTCGACAAACAGGAGTCTGTGCGGACTGTCTGCTCACTGAGAGAACTTGCTTTCTCAAAGATCGGTGTAAGAGACATTTGATGAACTTTCATGACTTTCAGGCTACAAAACAGACTGTTGTGACAGAAACTATTAGTAACTTGGAGGACAAACAGTGAAGACCGTCCAAGGAGTCTTGTGGAGCGCTTAGCATGTGACACGTTCCACTGCTCAAGTCACGTGACGCCGCCCTCTCGCCCTTCAGCAATGTGTTGATTACAGACACAATATGAATATTGTACACCCCAATATTTTATGTGGTAGACCCCTCAATCTATCAGCACCTGTCATAAAAGGGGACCCATTGAAAATAGTTTACAAAGTTCAATCTCTGCAATCTCCACAGATGTTGTACAGGTCAAAAGGTCGTTGGCGCTGCTACGCTGTACTCATTCACTGGACACGAAGCACAACTACACAAAACATCTTAATATTGTTAACTAGCTTAAATAAGTCCTTTCATCATCTCGGGAGAATAAGTGTTGTTTGTGATGCATTGAGACACAAAGTGACTGCACTCAGTGTTGCTGTCGTGGCGCTGGGTACCTGTCACTGACCGTCGTCACCAACACCCGGTCTGGCAAACTGCAAAGTGGGTTGTTGAGGTGTTGCAGAAGGAAGACGAGGAGGGAATTAAGGGTGAGACAAAAGACTAGCATGGTGGGGAAAGGGTGTTAGGAGTAGCGTTCATAGTGCTCATAAAAGAAAATTCATCTTGAAGCAATCTTTGGACTTCAGTTATTCTCTCGCAGAGGTCCGTGGGTTGTGAAGTCGTTGTGAAGGTCTCGTGGGTCTCAACATATTGTAACCGGACTGACCGACACCCTATCGCTAACACCCTATGCTTAGCGCCAAATCAGTCCGTTCCTCTTTGTTGTTCCAGGGAAGAGGACGGAAGTTCCCAAGGAGAATTTTTCACTCTATGAAAA